>BMAU01001277.1:55000-322978 GCA_019973935.1 Trichonephila clavipes | reverse complement strand
GTTTTCCGACACGTGAGCAAGCCACATAGAGCTGTCCATGTGAGAAGCATGGATTCTCCAAATTTAATCCACACACTTGTAACGATTGTCCTTGTGCTTTGTTAATAGTCATTGCGAAAGCGAGTCGCACCGGGAACTGTAAACGTTTGAATTCGAATGGCATATCTGTCGGGATCATTGGGATACGTGGCAACAGGACGTATTCACCTTTGAATTTTCCAGTCAAAATTGTTGCCTCGATAACATTGTTCATCATTTTCTTGACTGAGAGTCTGGTTCTGTTGAAAAGTCGTGGTGGATTTATGTTTCGAAGAAGTATGATGGGTACGCCAATTTTCAATGTAAGAACGTGCGGTGGCATGCCTGGCAAATCAAGCGAATTCAAGAATTCAGTTGGATAGTTGACAACCTCATCTTGATTCTCCACAGTATCGATGGACTTATATGTTGTCGTTTCAATGGGTATTCCATGCTGAATGGTGAAGTTGATGGTATTGACATCGATGTTTTTGGCTGCTAATATAGCACGCGTACTGAGCTACTGATGGTTTTTGCAGTTTTGTGCAATGTTTGGAAAAACTTTTTGCACCAATTCGTCAATGCTTTCTGTGATCTTACAGAAGTTTGCTGGCAGGGTGATACATTGTGTAGATTCATCAATTTCGATTCGCCCATTTCCAATATCCATTAATTGTTTTGCAAAATTTCCAACCGATGCATCCCGTTGTAGTTGTACACGCATGTTAGTTTTCAAAGTCAATTTCTGTAAATGACGCCATAGAACTGATGATTTAAGACATGCATGAAGTTCATCAGTGGGTGTTGATCGTGGTATAATGGGCAGTGTTTGTCGAAAATCACCAGACAATAAAATAAGTCCGCCACCGAAGATCCGTCTGTTTCCTCTGAAATCTCGCAGTGTACGATCAAGCGCTTCCAATTCTTTCTTGTGAGACATTGTAAATTCGTCCCATATGATAATTTGACACGTTTGGAGTACTTTTCCCATTCCAGAGTTTTTGCTGATGTTGCATGTTGGTGCCTCAGTGTTTTGCAAATTCAACGGCAGTTTCAATGCTGAATGCGTTGTTCGGCCACCATCCAAAAGAGTTGCCGCAATTCCAGATGATGCAATAGCCAGTGCAATATTATTTTGTGATCGTATGGTTGCCAAAATTAGTGAAAGAAGAAAAGTCTTCCCTGTACCACCGGGTGCATCTATGAAAAACAGTCCACCGCTTTGTTCTGTGATTGCACGCATAATTCTGTCATACGCGCTGCGTTGTTCTAGAATCAACTGCGGAAGATTTGTCCTAACGAATGTCCCCAGTTCGTCATAATCATAGTGTGTTTCTCGTTGCAAATCACGATCAAAAAGGTTGTTTGCAGGTCGGTTTGAAGCAGGCATTCCCAGTTGCATCAGTGCCTTGTTAGCGATTGTCAAACATATGTCTTCAATCAAAATCAATGCTTCATTATACACGTTTAGTGTGAATTGAATGTCCGGATTTTGATTCGCAGCGCACAAACGATGTAGAATATCTTCACTCATGTAGTCCTTGTATTTTTCCCTAAGATCTTTTGGATTAGATGGGAAGCAGGTTGTTAATATTATGGCAAATAGCGTGCGTATTTGCTGTGGTCGAGCAGTATTCGATGCATCAGCTAGTGCAGTGTCCCAATGTGCATTAGTTCTTGGCAAGCTTGGCGATAAGTAGCGCACAGCTGACCGTTGACTGTTCTTAAATCTTGGAAGGATATTGGTCCACGTATATTGATCAACAGCAATCTTAGATAAAAGCATTCTGTATTGTTCGGATGAACAGTGTACAGACGACCCAATGCATCACTGGAATATAAATTGGTATGTCCTTCAACTGCTTTACCTTGTTTGCGACGTTGAAACTTTTTAGTCGATGCATTCCACGTGTAGAATTTCGGTACTTCAGAATAAAGCAAAGTTTTAGCAAAAAGATCATCTTGGCCCAATGGTAAAACGCAGTTAAAGTTGTTGCCGGTGGAACCAATGCTCTTGCACGTACATTATCTGCTGTAAAGTACACGCGCTGTCCCTTCTCGAGATGCACCGCCAAGTGTACTACTGTTGGATGTCGTTCATGGATTGGAAATGATAAGACGCGCCATACTGCTTCATTGCTGCTTATGTAGCGTCCAAGGTGGAATTGGTTGATTTCATCGAGCGGTGCAGCTACATTCCCTACTCCGAAGACTGCCATGTCGCTTCCTTTGTTGACATATTTGCAAATGTATTTGATCGACTTCACTGAATTGCAATACTCAACTTTAATGTGTGCTTTGAAGGTCTTTGAAAGCAGTGGTGAATATGGCCCAATCCAACGATTATCTACTTCAATATCAATGTTTCGTACTTTCAGAACGACGGATTTGCCACCATCCTCAGCTGATCGTCGATGATACAGTGAATATCCGTCATTGCCAGTGATAGTACCAGAAACCAATTTTCTTGGTATCGTTTCGTGCATTTCCCATCAGACATGCATGGTGAATTATTGTTGAATGCGCCACATGGGCCATGGATCATATTTTTGGTGACGACGTCGAATAAGTTTGGATCAATGTGCTTATCTGGTATTTCTGCTGAGATGATTTGATCAATTTGATCTGGCGTAATTTTGTTGATTAACCAAACCAAAATATGTGCATGTGGCAATCCTCTTTTCTGCCATTCAATGGAATACATCCAGCAGCATGTCTCTCCAAAAACATGATGCTTGATAATAAAATCCATCAAACATTTCAATTTTTGTTTAAATACGCGTGCGGTAATGTCATGGTGGTCCGAAGGTGATTGTCCAACTAATAGAAGTTCTTTAATTTCATTCCATGTTGGATTGCTTGTAAAGGTGACAAACAAATCTGGACGACCATATGCGCGAACGTATGTCATCGCATCTTGTGCGTATTCATGCATGTGCCGGGAACTCCCCGTGAATGTAGACGGTAATATGGCCATTCTTCCCAATTCGTTTGGATTGACGTTACCATCATTAACGATTACGTCTCGCAAATGGATGTACTGTTCAGAACGCAACTCGGTTTGATTCAATAGAATATATAATAGCCGTTCGGTTTCAATCTTCGCGTACATGTCGACGATATATTGATGGAACAATTGTCTACATTTCAGAATGTGGTTCTCAGCGTTTTGACGAATCATCAGTCGATACGTATAATAATTCATGGCACTGATTTTCTTATTCGTTCCCTCACCTGTTTGTGGATTTATCATTTTGATGTTAAAATGATATCCATCATCTCCTCGCCAAAACAGAATCGGATACTGCAATCCGTCGTATGAGCGATGAGTTTGGAGACTCGCTGAATGTCACCACTTCTGCGATGAAGAATTATGTCGCGCGATTCAAATTCTTCGCCAACTATAACGATCGCCACTTCATCGATTGATGGTGCATTGAACTGTCTCTCGTGTTGGCCAACGGGCCTTTTGTCTGCTAGAATCACAACTGCATAGTCATCGGCTGGCATTCGTTGAATGGCTGTTTTAAACAACCGAACTAATTCATTGTATTGATCGAAAAGGCCTTGTAACGCACCCACTATTTCTCGTCTAGTGCCCGCATTATAATAACATCGTTGGTCAATTTGTTCATCACTGTTTGCCATAAAATAAATTTGAAGGAACTTGTGATCTGCATCCGGCAATGGTAGAAGCGATCCGGCATGATGATAAATTTGCCCTTGGACTCTGAATGTCGGCATGTAATTTTCGCGCACGATGCTCGTTGCACCGAACGATGTCATTTGGAAGCATGAATTGTACTTGCGGATGTTTTCCAAGAAATGCTTCGACATACGTGTAACACCAGATAGAAACGTTGACAGTGGCTCGGGTGCTGAATGTAATTCTGATAGCTTAACTTTTCCACTGGCGCAGCACATTCCACACATTTAATTTTTAAATTTGAGTGCACTACAATACATGCAAATTTTATCCATTTTTCCAATGGCGACATTTGGATGAAGACTGTAATCATTATTACTGTTATAATGGAATGCACTAAGATTCAAATCAGCGTGCAGTGTTCGTCTTGATCGAGCAGTGCTTATTCGAACATTTTGCAGCCTACTTTCCCGTAATTCAGTTGTCTCAGAAGAACGGATCTGATTAGTACGCTTTCGATCAGTTTCTAATCTTACTTTTCGTTGGTCAGACGATTCAGACGAACGGGTTTCAGAGGCGTGAACTCGAAGATTTTCCAGCCTTAATGCTCGTTGCTCGTCTGATTCTGAGGCTCGTAATGCTCTTCTCTTTCGTGCTTGAGGTGTAGATCGGCCATTTGCTCGTCGCTTTGGAGGCATAATTATACAGGAACGACGTGATGCTTTTGAATTTATAAAACGTCGCAAAGTCGCAGATGGTATAAGATGCTAATAAGAAAAAAACCGCACAGCAAATGCGTTCGGAATGTCAATCAGCAGTCAAATCCTTCACATACACATTCGATGATCTTCGCAAATTCACTGTAGAAAATGAATATAATCAGCTCAGGGAAACTACAAATATTCAATCCAATTGAACTATTTATCTAAATTAATTCAGCTTACGATGAAATGCACAAAATTATTCGAAAAACTCTCCCAAATATAAAAATACGCACAATATTGTCTGTTTAATGTAAGTTAGATATGAATTTCACACACACAACCTACACAAATTCTTATGTCACTCTCGACTCAAAATGCCATCTATCGTTCGCTTCATTTGTTTCAATTCATATCAGCATGAACTGTAACGACAATACATGAAATTCATTAGAATGACATCTTCACATAATCAAATACATAGTTTACGATTCTAGAAAAGACATACAGGTAAACAATCATTTTTATAGAGATAGAGAAGAGAAGAAAGGGGAATAAGATATAGAGGAGAAGAAAAAGAGAATAGAGAAAGAGAGAGAGAGAAGAGAAGAAGAGAAAGAGAAGAGAAGAAGAGATAGAGAAGAATAGAAAGTTTATAGTTTTATTTTACTTATCGCACCAAAAATATATTTTGAGAACTTTTATTTATACGAATTCGTATAGATATCTATTAAAATCAGTATTGAACTTGATACATGGAAGCGCCATCTGGTGGTAACTTCCATTAAGGGTCTGAGGGGTGTTGAAAATGTTTCGAGAGCACAAAATACAAACAATTTTCGACTAGAAATAATTCTTTGAGATTAAAATGAAAGAATTTGATTCTTTTACATTTCTTATAAAGGAATAAAGTTTCAAAAAAAGTATAAAATATCTAAAATATAATCATAATTTTAAAAATAATAAACACATAAAAATAAGAAAAATTTTTGTAAGAGACAAATAGTGAGTTTTACGACGTGCATGATATTTTCTGCAATAATAATTCTAATTACTAGCAATAAGTTGATTTATAAAGTCAAATATATCCTTATTACATGCTAGCTTATCTTATAAAAATAAAATAAAAAATAATATTTTTAAAAATAAAAAAATACATTTTTTAAAATTTTTTAAAAATTCAATTTTTGTTGAAATATTTCAAAAAATTAAAAAATTATAATACTATAACTAGCTAGGATTTGAAGATTATGATAGAATTTATAATTCTGTAAAGTTTTATACATCAAAGTATGATAGTTTTGAAACGCAATGCGCGTAATTGAAAAAAACACAAACTGAGAAAAAGGGCTTTAAAGTTTTAAAATTGAATTTGAGAAAATAAATCTTAAAACTTACACGCTAAAATTTTCAGGCTAATAATATATACCTTCCTGTTCCTGAAACAGCTAAATTTCTTTACTCTTTTTAATTTTCTTGGCTCTGCGAGCTTCAAAAGATGTTCTTACAGCCTCTGTCTTGACGTAAAGATTCGACGATTGTCACGTTCAGCCAGGGGCACACAAACATTTCTGTTAATTTTCAAGCCAAATTTCTCTAAAATAGTAATAAGTATTTGATTTTCATCATTAAAAACACTGGTTTCTAGATTTGCAGCAATCTCTGCAATCTGAAGCCTAGAACCAATCGTCTTAGGACAAAACTTCCAAATTAATGAATTTAAACTTTCATTAGGATTCTGTGTCTTACCTCCTAAACATTTCTTCAGGAGTGCCGGATGAGATAAGTCTGCAAATACAGGCTTAATTACATCTCGAACATCTTTAGCAACTGAGGGTTTGTGTTTATAATTTTGTAAATTATTATTAATTGCGGCATTATACTTACACCATGTATTTGGATTTGTAGGACAAAACCAGTGCATCGGTTCATCATCAGTGCTGCAAGAATGACCCCAAACACAGCCCAAATGGCTTTCCGCATTTCCTTTACACTAGTAGAATTGCATCGAATAGCATTACCATAGTAATGCGCAAGTTTATCAATTAAACTATCAGTTAATCTACCTTTACCGCCAATAGTTTTACCATCAGATAATTTCTTTTTACTATATACTAATATAAGCTTCCTAAGTCTTGTACCCATTCTCTTTTGCACATAGCCTACACATTCTATTTTCTGAATAAGATAGTCATCGCCGTATGGCTTGTTTTCAGAAAGGGCATTGAATGTTTTTGTGTCGCCATCTCCTATGTAGTTCGAATATTTCAGGTTGTGAAGCTTTTCTGATCGATTAAAAATCCTCAACATCCCGTCAACCTCCATCTTACCAGCAGAGCTAGAATAATTTTTTCTACATGAAATCTTATGCGCTCTTTGCCATTTTTATTGTACTTGATACCAAATTTTACCCCTTTATAACTGTCGCATCCTTTGCAAAATGAGGACAACACTTCCCTATCCAAAACCTTACCTGTTTCGGCCCCTATTACAGTACATACTCAATCAACGATGAATGTCCTCTCGTCTTCCAGGTACCATCACCACTTACCGTTAAAAGGTTATCAGGTGACGAAGAATATTCTTTGACAGCTGCCATTTTCATGCTTTCTTCAGCGACTTCCTTCATAACACGTGAAAGTTTATTATTAATAACATCATGTGATTTGTGTTCAACAGGATTAGGAAAACTCATTACAGCACAAAAGGTTTTTAATGACTCTAAACCTTGGCCTATGCATCTCATTGCTAAAATAGATCTTCTGTTAATTTCTGGAGCATTATTTTTATTCCCAGTGTTTTCACAGCTTGAAAAAGTACAAACACTCCCAGTTTTTACAACGTATTTCAAAATTCGAACATAAACCACGACTGGACTTTTCATTAATTGTTAATGGTTTATGACATTTTAAACAACATGATACTGATAAAATAGAGCTAAAAGTTGAAATAAAATCAAAAATACGATATCCTTTGAAGAGAGAGAGAGAGAGAGAGAGAGTTTTTTTTTCACTTACCTTAACAATATTTGACTTTAATGAAGTCTGATATCCTGAGATTTTATTACTGGAAGCACATTTTTATCTCTCCTTTCTGCAACATACCTTCATGATTTGGTTCCCTCTAAATCTTCTTTTCTTAGGACTTTTACCTGAAGGTCTTGGACCTTCAGGTAAATTTCAATCGAGAAATTTCAATTGTTTTCAATTTTGAACGGTTTTAAACAACGCTGTTCTGAATTTCGATAAGTTATTGCAAACGTGCTAGCATTACCAAAACAGAATCAAAACACATTAAAAAAGCGTGTGTTGAGTTGCAAGCTTCCTTCTCAATTAAGCAAGTGTTTAAAATATTTCATGAGGCTTTTTAAAAACAGAAAAATAAAACGTATGCGGAAATCAAGAAAAAGTGGGTGTGGCATGTAGCCATTTAAACATTGTTATTACTAAATTGCTGTTTGGAATTTTTCGAATAACTTTCGAAGTTTTTGTAGTACTATCACGTGGTTGGTATCAAAATGTTCAAAAGAAAATGAGGAACAACATATATTTTTCGAAAATTCGAAAAAATAGAAGATTAACACCCCTGTGACCCCTTAATACGAATATCATATTCGTTTCCTCTGTGTAAAAATACATGGTTATAATGATTTTCATGACAATCGGTTGAACGGGGCAGAAGTTGCTACTCTGCAGCGCCACCTGGTGGCGAGTGGCATCAATGAGCATATTATACAAACCTTCTCCGTGGAAAAATTCATATATATACCAATTTTCATAAGAATCGGTACAGTAGTTTTTGAGTTCATCGATGACATACAAACATTCATTTTTATATATACAGATTAAGGTATCCGACTTCTTTCGACAACTTTTTTTTGAAAAAATGGAGATATGAGGATTTTTTCGTGATTTTTAGGTTTATTTAGTATATTTTAAGGAAAAAATCGTAAAATTAAAATTAGAAAATTTTTTTATTATTATTAAAATGGGGGAAAAAACTGATGAAAATGTACAAAAAATTACATAAACGGGGCCCGCTCTGTACAAAAATGTTTTGAACAAACTTTCAATTTTTCAGTTTTAATGTGTTACTTCTTTATTCATGTTTGAAATGATCTTCAGGATAATAGATGGTTTAATTTTTACTAAAACTAGAGCACTCTATCTTAGTGACTATATGAAATTGCTTAAAAAACAGTGATTCTATTCACATAAAGGACTGTAAATTTTGAAATAAAACAGTTATTGATAAATCTTTAGGTCAAAACACTTCTACTGTTATACGAAACATTCACAAAAAAATTTCAGCAAATTATTCTCAAAACTTTTTGAGCAATCGCTGTCCTCGTTTGAGTTTTTCGAAAAAAAAACCCATTTCGAGGAAAACGCATTTTAAAGTGTGACATCTTGTGTAAAGTTATGGCATCTTCTTTTATTAAAACACTTGTAGTTTTTGTTCTAATGAATGGACATTAAAAAGCTTGGTATTTTTATTAAGCTAATAAGATGGTCTATGAAATAAAATCATAAAAAAATTGTCAATTTTTGAAAAAACCCATGATTTTAGAGTAGTCGGATACCTTAATTGTTTTTGATGTAATCGTAACTGTGCTCAATTTGAATGTTAAAGAGCTGGAATTTAGAAATGACGAATTAAAGTTGACTTGAGCAGACCACCCTAGTAATTCTTTGAGTGCAGGTTATAAATATTACAGATAATAGGTACCTATATGTATATAATATACAAGTAATCACGTGTCGCGCAGTTGAAGTCAGGTCGAGAGAGAGATCATGATTGCGGTCTTCTATGTACATTTCAATACAAAAATTCTTGCCGCTGCATGCTATAACTAGTCTAAAATATAGCAATATCAAAAAGTATTGCATCTAGACAACTGTTTTGCTTTGTTTTGTGCATGATCTTTAGAATGCTACAAATTTTCCTAAGTTTTGAATAGAAAGCAGCATTTTATGCATTGTTATGAAGATAACCATCTTATTTGGTTCATCCATCTCATTAAAAAAATATTATTTTTTTATTTCAAAGAAAAGCTATTATTTGAATAAGTACAACTTCTGATATGTTCTATTTATGTTTTGTTTTTACGTCAACATTTACCATTCAGGACATCAAAGTTAACTTTGTACATTTTGCATATAAAGTATTTCACCTGAAAGTTCGTGGCCACATTTTTGGTATAAAAAGTCGTCCATAGGAGCAGTGAGTTTAAGAGAACCACTTGTATTACACCATAAGAGCACTGAAGACATCGATGCATTTTCTCACATTATATATATATATATATATATATATATATATATATATATATATATATATATATATATAATATATAATAAACTAGAATATATTTATAAATAAAAAAATAACTTTTGTTTCTTATTTTAAACTGCGTTTTTTCCGATTCATAATATCGTTTGCATTTAAATTTTCATCCATACAGGTGAAAAGACAATACATGCTAATTGCTAACTCGACTTTAATTTTATGCCTAATATATTTCATTGAAATACAGCTCTGTATTGCCCTGATCAAAACAATAAAATAATATTATTTGGCAATTCAATTACGAAAAGAAAAATTCACGTTTTATCCACAAACACTTCTGAAGCGGAATTATTTTTTATAGCTTGAGTTTAATCTTATGAAATATGTTTTAAGGAAAATTGACCATCTTTTTAAGTTTATATCCTTAGCATCTCGGATATTTTCAAGGTTCGTATTAATTAAAAGAAAAACAAAACCGTGAATTTCCATAAAAGTGAGTTCAGCAACGAATCTAAACAAGATTTGAGATGCGTATTTTCTTAGTGAAAAAAAGGTTTGATCATTTACTTAAAAAATCAACCATTTAAAAAAAGTTGGGTTTTCAAAACATTTCGAACGAAGTCTTACTGACATATATGTCAAATTGGAATATAAAGAGAATGGAAAGTACTTCCTGCTCTTGCAGCATAGTTCCTTTCTCACTCAAGTAAATATTGACTTGGAACTCATGAAACGATTTCAGGCATTTAAATGATGACAATAGTGCGGACTGAAAAGTAATTTTCCTTTAGGCAAGAGGCGTTAAAAGAAAATTAGGTTTCCAGCTGATTTCACGGTAGAAAAAAGTTGATTCGTCGTAAAATCCAAGTGACCTGAATGAAGGGAAACACAGAAAAGTATTTGCTTGACGCTCAATTGTTTTGGACATAACATTTGAAACGATTTCAAGTTTTGAAGCGAACATATGTTAAACGAAGTTATGATGTGTTAACGAGAATTTCTCGATTGTCGAAGAGCGGAAAGGTTTATTTGCCATCGTAAGTGATAAATTCAGACATAGTACTTTTTAAATAATGTCAAATAAAACTAGAACTTTTTTTTTACCGTGAGATTTTTTTTTTACTTAAAACTCTTAATTAATTTTATTTATTTATTTATTACTTTTAATAATTTTTTATGCAATTAAACGCTATATGAAAGAATGTTTATTTTTAAAAACCAACTGTGATTTTTTTTTCCAATTCGGTTAAAATTATTTGATTTTGATTTTTTTAAGCACTGTATGAAGTATTTTGTTACTACATAATGAAATTATTTCAATACAAACATATCTATGAATGATGATTTTTAACACAAAAAGAATAATAATTATTATATGAAACAATGTGTACAGATATTTATGCTATATATTTATTCATAGATTTTTATATTAGTATTTATTTGAAAATGTGGACAAAATATTGTTATCTTAGAAATATTCTTTCTTGAAATTTTGCTAATGCATGCATTCGCTCATTATACAAAATAATACCATAATATTAGATTTATTTAACCTTGGTTTTTTTAGTTAAATATAATATATCATTTTTTGTTCAATTATATAAATTACTAATTTAGTATTTTAGTATCGTAATATATATACTCATGTGTGTACGTGTATGGATTTAAATATATATAGACATATATATATATACTGAATCTTTCAGTAAAATTCTGTTTGTCCTATTATTTCTGAAATGAATTTAAATATTTAAAAATCAACAAAATAATCCTTCATCCAAATGAGAATAAAATTGTTCCAGATTTCAGGAGAAATATAAAAATTCCTTGAGGGTAATATTAAGAACACGAATTTAAAATGGAAGACAAATGAAAAATTTGGAATGCTTTACCAAAACTTTTACCTCGCGTAAGCTTATTAAGCTCATTATTATTTTTTTTAAACAAAGTGAGATGAAAAGTAATTTTTCCTTTCTTTAGCATTCCGTTTTAAATCCTTATAAAAAATTTAACAAACTAAAACTCAGTGGTGCAACAGCTCATGAGGGCCAGGGCCTACTGTGCCCATCCCAGTATACGTGGCCAATGGTCACTGAGATGCTTGAGCAGATGTCCCGATCAGGTGATCAGCCTGAAGCGAAGCCCCTAGTGTTTTAGTCCCAAAGCAAGCTCGGTACTCATTTATCGACCCACTAAAGGGGCAAAAGGCTGAGTTGACCTTGCCCAGCCCGGAAATAGAACCCACACCTGTGGTGTGGATATGCTACCACTCGACTACTGGACCTATTTAGCAAACTGTTTCATTAAAATATTTGCGTTTCATTTTGGAATATCATTAGGCTTAAATCGCTGTTTTTATAACTATGGAAGTAAGATTGTACCTATCAGGGGATAATTGTCACAAAAGTTCATACGGCGTTAATTTGAAAAGGATTTGTTTTTAAGCAACTAGATGAGTTTTTATTTTACAATTGGTTTTTAGGCAAACGAATCGAGCGTTTGTTAATTTTAGAACGATTTTATGACGTGCTATTTCTAATTCGGAATAACGTTAAACAAAAATAATTTTAAAAAATAATTGAATTAGAGTATACCAAAACAATAATAGAATAAACATTTAGAAACTTTAAAATGCGTAATTTTTACGGGTTATTATTTTCAAAAAATATACAATGTGTGTTTGGAGTTCTACTTTCTCATTATATACTAATTATGATAAGAGTAATTTGTTAGGCTCATTTAAAATTAGTGCTCGTCAATTCCTGTTGAGCTTATAACTCATCTATCAAAAAAATGCGAAAAAATGTATCCAACTTCCATATAAAAAATCATTTTTTTCGATAAAATCCTTTTAGAAATATTAAAAGAAATAAATACGTTTAATTTCAGCTTTCGTGATGCCGGTATATAAGAGAGTGGCGATCATCGGTGCTGGTCCTGCTGGCTTAAGGGCCATCAAGAACTTGAAGGACGAGGGCCTGGAACCCGTTTGCTTCGAAAGAACAGGTCACTACGGAGGATTATGGAGGTATCACGATGATGATATGGAAGGAGTGGCTTCGGTCATGAAGACCACCATCATCAATACCAGCAAAGAATTAGGGGCTTGTAGTGAATCTCCACCACCCGCAGAATACCCCAACTACATGCATCATAGTCTGATGTACGAATACATCAAATCACTGGCCATCCAGGGAGACTGCGTACGTCACATCAAATTCCATCACGAAACGAAGTCGATTGAGAAAGCTGATGATTACGAGGTATGTAAAATTCCCATCTTTGTAAAGAAAACAAAACTGAAGTTAAGTTAATTTTTCTTTTTAATCTTGAAATTTTTACCCTACATCTCTTTTTGAATAAACATGCTGTAACGGGCTCTACTCATGTTTCTACTAATTATCTTGGGTAAAATACTCTTTTTAACTGTGATTTTAATTGAAAACTACTTTTCATAGAGATAATTTAGTTGAATGTAAATGCGAGCTTCTATTTAAGGGGTAGTCGGGAAGTAGGCGTGATGATGATTGAAAATCGAGTATAAGAAAGCATAGCGTTAGCGATCGGAGGTCACACTTTGTATTATTAATTACAGATGGAAGGAGAAATGAACAGGTAGCCGGCCACCCTACGGTTTATAATTAAGCAAGAGCACTCAGGAGAGTAGATAAGTACTCTTATTTATATTACCGTTAGATTAATAAGTTTGATTGTTCCTCAGGTTTAGTAATTTAAGTGCATTCTCGGGTTTCTTATTAAGTCTAATAAGTGAAAAGGAATTAAAATTTTTTAAATTGAGAAATGTCTGATTCTTACTCGAATCCTCTCACGCCCGTGTTCGAAGCACCTCGACAATATCTTTCTGTTGAAAAACGAATCAGCTCATTGAATAGTAAAACGCTGAAATTATATATTCAGAGGTGCAAGATAGATCATACACGATTGCCGTATGTTCCTTTGTTCACAATGATAGAGAAATGTAAATAAATGTAATAAAGTTATAAAAGAAATCTATGAGTATGAAAGAATTATGTCCTAATGATTGCGAGTCAAATACTTAAATTATGCAATAGAATACGAATTTAACTAATTCACTTAATTTCCAGAGACTGTTTGTATACAACTAGCATCCAAAAAATAGGTGCACCCAGACATTTTATTTCGAGATAGTTATATTTGTTTTGATACATAAGAAACATTGCTGTTCAAGAACAGCGCTACAATATTAAATTTTGTCAGCGTTAGGATAAAACGCCTGCAGAGATTTTAAAAATGCTAAGGCACTTGTACGGGGATTCTGCGATGTCCAGATCGAAGGCTTACGAGTGGTATCGGTGGCTTAAAAAAGGTCGGGAATCGCAACACAAAAGGAAAAGTATATAGAGGTTTTTTATTTTTATTTTGAAAAATTTTACATTCTGAATTTATTCCTGAAGGCAGAACAGAGAACAAATAGCGCTTTTATAGATATTTTACGTCATTTGAAGGTAAGCGGCCTCAGACGTAGCCAAGGGTACAATGGTAACTTTTACAGTGCACCCGCACATTGGTCCCAAATAGTCACAAAGTGTCTCGCCAAACTTATGCCAAAGTGATTCCACATACTGCTTATTTATAAGACTTAGCTTCCTGTGATTTTTATTTACTTCCTCCATCGAAAGAAATCTGCAGTGACGCCGTTTTGTGTCTTAAGTCGAAGTGAAATAAGCATCGCTGGTGGTCTTATGAGTGATTGCAAGAGATTGTAATAGTATTGTACGAGTGCTGGTAAAAAGTGTGCTGCCAACCAAGTGGATTATTTTGTATGTGGTTGTGAGATGGTATTTTAAAATATTCAAGGTAAAAAAAAAAAGAATTTTGCGTCATGCTCCCGAGCTTTTGGATTTTGGATCAAAACTAAGTGGCTTCTATGCATGGAAACTAACTTAGAAAAATTGGATTTTTAATTTAGTTCCCCAAGTTTTTTTGAACGTTGCCTTTATTTTTATATCTTCAGAAGTCAAGTTATATTTATATGTTTTTAATCCTAAAAACCTGTATTCACAGTATAGTAGAATATTTACATAGATTTTATTAGTAACTGATGAATCAGGTTTTATTCTGAAATAGATGCTTATTAAAAATCCGTGTCTTGTTCATAACTAAAAGTTCGTTGTTATTCCAGGAAACAGGTCGTTGGAAGGTGACCTGCAGAAACACTGAAACCGGTGAGTTGGTAACTGAAATATTTGACGCCGTGTGTGTTTGCATTGGGCATCACGTGTACCCACACGAACCCGCCTTCCCCAAACAAGAAGAGTTCGTAGGAAGAATCCTGCACACCCATAGCTTGAAAAAAGTAGATGGCTTCCAGGACCTACGAGTCGTTGTGGTGGGATTGGGCAATTCTGGAATGGACGCTGCTGTTGATCTAACTGCAGTGACTAATAAGGTACTCAATATTTTGATTGGTTATAAATCTATTAATTTTGGAATTAAAACATATAATGTAACTTACTACTAAACTGTTGTGTTTTCAAACGAATGGCTTTATTGAACTAAATAATTTTGAAACTACGCACACCTATTTCTGTTCTTATACGATTCATATATATCCTCAAGGAATACGAGTAAAAATTATTGCATCTATGGAAAGATAGATTTTACTCCTGGGAAATCAGCAAAAATAAAACCATAAACCAGGAGTTTTCATGCTGCAATCTTAATCATTTTCTTTTCACAAAGGCTATACATGTAGCATACAAAATAAACTATCCTTTCAAAAGGAGGGGAATACACCCCTAATTAATGAACAAAAAGTTTAGACACACAGAGTATAAAGTATGTTTATTAGCGATTTTAACCATTGCCACTTTCTGGCAATAAATAAATACGTTTGGTAAGTTTTCAATATTACTGATATCACTTGAAATATTTCAGTTATCATCTTCAGGTTCCATTGATGAAATTATTTTTGTAACCTTTGGAATAAAATTATGACTAGCCTTCTGTGGTGCCGATGTTTCAGAAGATTTGAAAACTAGTTCAGAAATTAATCGCTGTGGTTGTGTTTTTATTGGGCCATTTTATAATTCTCTGTAAGATGAGTATCTTCATATCACTTTGGAAACTTCCAACCCATTTTGCATTAGAGTCATATTAAACAAAAGAATTCCTAAAGCTGAAAAAATTCTGTATTGGGATTTCAAATTTCAGGGAATTCTCACTAACGGAAAGTGCATTACACTTGTCTCCAATGTCACAGCTGGAAAACTAAGAGTAGGGCAAAAATGTTTTTTCTTAGAAGTTGGTAAAATCAAATTTCTGAAAAAGTTCATGTTAAAACTATCCAAAATTAGTAGGTTCTTATTCCTTTCCAAATGAAATAATTTTGAGAATAAAAAAGTTAAAATATCCTTACATGATGTTTTAATTTTCACAGCATTGAGTTCATTCGGATAAAGTCTAAAAAAATTAATGCAACAGGAAAAATATTTAAATATGAATTGGAATTGGAATGAGAAACACAGTTTTCTTTTTAATATTTAAGATACAGTTTTCTTTCGTATTAAAACTTTTTTATGCAGTTGTACATTTTTAAGCAAAGTTAGAGTTTTTTTAACAATTTTGTGTATTACATAAACTGCAAATAGATTCAGAATAACTGTTAAATGTACATCAGAAAAAAACAATTTTGCTGCGAGTGTTTTTGGCACGTATATAATGCGTTGAAGCTCTATTATATCTAAAGGTTTGATAGTAAATTTGTGAATCGTCAACACAATAAATAAGGTGACTTTTATGGCATAAACGACTCATCTTCATGACATACTTTTTTCTATGTAAAATTATATTTGAGTATATAGATTTGCGTTTTCAAATGGAGTGCCTAATATATTTTTTCATTCTACATATACGCAGAATTTCATTTTAGATACTTGGTATACTTCTATTTGTTATATTTTTCATTTTAGGATTCTTTTTTTAATTCCTACTATTTTAGTTCACTCTATCTCTCTCACTCTCTCTCTCTCTCGCTATATATATATATTCTATATATATGTATATATATATGTATATATATATATATATATATATATATATATATATATATATATGTGTGTAATAATTCCCTCTAGCATACTTTTAATTAACTCTTTTAATAATATTGAAATAATCTTTTAATTATTTGGTTCGAAACTAAGACCCTGATCTTAATCGTAATCGATGAATATTATTGCATCAGAAATCCCTGTCCCGCCCATTCTATCCAATCAGAACTACGATTACGTAATCATCACGCGCTTGCACTGTTGATATAAAACCAAACATCTTGTGTAATCGCGCTCTCTTCTCTCTTCGTTTTGTCCACGTCATGTAAGAATGTAAACAGCTGCTCTCAGTGTCTTTGTGTTGTGTCCGTCAAGATGTCACTTCTGCTTGTCTCCTATCCACTATGCTTTATAATCGCCGCAAGTTGTCTCGTCAACGTGAAAATGTACCGTAAATTTGTCCTAAGCTTTGATGTGTGCGCCACAATAAAGAAGATGTCAGTTCACTGAAGATATTTTACTGAAACTCAGCTAACACTAAACAAAAATATACCCCACCGGCCAATACTATATATATCTAATATATATTATAAATGCGAAAGTTTGTGAGTATCTTTGTGAGTCTTTCACGCAAAAACAACTGAATGGATTTTAATGAAACTTTACAGTAATATAGCATATACATCAGAATAGCACATAGGCTATAATTTATAGCATAGACTATAATTTATAAAGATTTGTGAACAAGTGTCGAAAATATAACGATATTTGTCAAATAAGTAGGAAAAAATTCTGCCATCTGCTAGCAATTCTAGCGTGCGCTGCAAAAAAGTCCACGTCAGCATATATCTATCTTTTGTTTGTGAAGAACTCTTTTTGTTCTGGCTACACAACAGGCTCGCTTCTAATTAATTCCTGTGATCAGAATAATGACTATTTTTTTATTTCAGAATAAAACTAAGTTTTTAAGGGAGAGGTTGTTAGTAGGAAAAAATTCTGCCATCTGCAAGCTTTTCTAGAGTGCCACGTCAACATATTTCTATCTTTCATGTATGAAGTAAAACGTTCCCCTCTGTTTTGTCTACGCCTGCGTGCTCGATTCTAATTTTTTGCTTTGTAATCACAATTTTTTTTATTTCAGAATAAAACTTACTTTTATCGCTTCTGGTATTTAAATTAGATAAGTTTAGTCTTTCACACTACACTACATCATTTGGAAAAATTTGCAACTTTGTTTGTGGTTTGTAGTTAATTGTAACGCTATAGTTTTAACTGAATAGGTAGGCGTTGCATTTTTTAAGTATAAAAATAATAATTGCCGTACTGTATTTTTTGTAAGTGTAAAAAAAGCACCTACTAAGAATTATGCCGCGAAAGCGTAAGTCTAATCTTTCCCAGCGTTCTAATTCAGCTCAAGCTATGAAAGTAGCTAGTTTAACGAAGCGTTTCCGCAAGCCGAACTGCGAAGGCTTGAACAGATGGAGCGTGATGCAGCTGACAGAGATTCTGAGACACCAGAGCGGTCCCAAGCTCGGCGTCGACGTCAGGCAGAATATCTGGCATCTCAATGGGCTGCTAAGACACCCGAACAGTCCCAAGCTCGGCGTCTTCAGGATGCAACTTACATGGCGTCTCAGGGAGATATATATTGCTATAGCTACCTATAACTTTTGCATTACTATCAATCATCATATACAGCCGTACATCTATCAATACAAAATATAGGATTTATAATACCTATCAGTGAGATCATAAAAAATACTTGGTTTCAGTTTACATGCATTACACAACATGGAACAAGGGTCTCTCAAAGTAACTCTGTCTGTCTGTTACGCCTTCACGACTAAACCGTAGAACCAATTTTGATGAATTTTGGTATAAAGATAGATAGAGAGAACCTTGGAGAAGAAAATAAAAGCTACTCGAAGGACTAATTCTGCGCAGACGAAGTCGCGGGCACCAGTTATATAATGTATATACGTATCTATGTAAATAAACTGTGTGTGTACTCTAATAAACTTAATTTTGTTAAATATATGGGTTTTTTTTAGTATTCTTTAACATGAAATTCTTTTAGAACGAAAAAAAATTCATACCCTTTCAGTTTTGTGTTAAACGATTTTCACTGCATGTAAATTTTCTATAAACTATTTTAATTATCCGAACTTTAAGATTCCTTAATGCCATTTGTTTGTCTAAAAAGTAAAAATGGATGTTTGCATGTATGCATGACCTCCTTCACTCCAACACTGTTCAACCGATCACTATGAAAAATGGCATGTATATGTATTTTTTATGGAGAAGAGTTTTGTGCTATCTTCTTTATAATATAAGGAACGGAGTTGCTTGCGAATATTACAATTTTAACATAAAGTAAATACAACAGAAAGTAATAATAACGTATTACACATCTAAATATAAATTATTTACACTACTTTAAGCGTTCATTACACAAAATTTGTAACAATGTTTTGCTTTTGCTGGGCAGATATCAGCTTAGGAAGGTGTTTTCGAAAATCGACCCACAAGAGACTTAAGGCGTGTTATAAATAAAATAGTTATTAGATCTACAGACTTAAAATTTAACAAACATTTGTTTTTTTTTCGTTTAATATGCATTTCGAGTAAAATTAACTCATTAACTTCTTTATCCTTCAAACTGTATTGCTTAATTTTTCAATTCACCCGTGCGAAGAACGGGTATACCAGCTAGTATATATATATATATATATATAGTTCCAATAATTTAATTTTTAATAGCTCTTGATTTATTCATGGTCCAGTCCTTCAGGACAGCCGTGTAATTATTTTAATTAGTTATCCGCCTAACGGGGACTTCTGGAACAACATCCATCCCCCAAATAATGTGATTTCAGGCTTGGTAAAGTGAGATTTCTGGAAATTGCTCTCTTCTATCTTTGTCTGCCTTCAACATGTAGCCGGCTGCAGTTGTCATATGTGTTTTATTGTGATGCCGTCAATATATGCTTGTGTGTCCCTACAAGCTCAATGCAATTAACTGGATTAACTTTAAAGACTGCCTCGTCAATTCCATCAGTATGTAACATCACCCAAAATAGAAAATACATCTAAAATGAAAATGCATAAAATAAGCTAATTCATAGAAAATGCATTCCAATGACCACGTCCTGTCCTTGCGTTGTTACAGTACAATCTTCCACTCGCCATGACAAATTATATACCACTTAAGTTTTATTATATATATATATATATAGAGAGAGAGAGAGAGAGTTTATATTATTCTGTCATAATTTACTAACTTACTTTAAGTGGTACTGCTATTACTCTGTTGCTTTTGGAGGGAAACATAACTAGGTTTCTACAGTCACGAAGTAAGTCTTACAATCTACCTTATTGCATCGACTTTAAATCTATAACTGTGAATACTAGTAGATTATAATTTTATCGGTATATTTTAATAGTATAGTGATTTTTATTGTAATATTTAAATTTCTCCTAATATTATTCTCACCTTTCCCTTTGGTTCAATGGTTTAGGCAAATTACAGGTGAAGGTTGGCTAGCCCTAAAACTTATTTAAACCTGCAATCTTGGTTCCAAAGGCCAGGAGTTTGTTATTGTAATACTGTGCCTAATATTTCCTATCTTGACTAGCTATACTTAGGTTTTATAGCAATTTGTCTACACTATTAAAATCCGAAGGTAAGCAAACGTATCTATCTATCCATGTTTGAATCTATGATGCCCTATCTTCTCACGAACCACACGATGCAGAAACTCGCCGAAGGTACCAAAATTTTGGGAAAGATCCGAAGAATCCGTTTTGACTATTTATATCTCGATATTCCAATTAGTTAAAAAGATATTAATTAAAAACCTTAAAACGCATAATTAGTACCATTTGTCACCGCCAGGGGGAAATTCGAAACTTCTTTTTTATCACACGTTTTTCAAACGTGATCTAATTTTTTTCATGAGACTCAGACAAAAAATAATTACAGATTCGGAAAGATCATTTACTTCGCCACGATATGGTATAATTTATTTTACAAAATAATTATATTTTTTACGATTTTTTTTAAAAATAAGTCAAAATTGATACGTTTTTATGAGTATGATTTCTAAATCGTTCCGCTTGCATTTTCTTTCGCGCTAATGAAAAAGATATTTTACACTAAAAAAGTTCATACTTTTCTCTTTTAGAATAAATCATTTAAAAATTAAATGTGAAACACTGTATTTTTTACGATTTTTCAAAAAATACTCAAAATTTTATTTAAATAATTAATAACTTCTTTATTTATAATAATAGTCTCATGAAACTTTTTTTACGTGTGTAGAACAATATTATACGTAATCTGTACAAAGATTGATAAAATATCTTAAAAATTATTGTTATTAAAAAAATGTTTTTCGTTTTTTTTTCCCTTTGCGAGAAATATGTAAGCATTACTTTTTTAAAAGTCTTTTGTTTAAAAATTACCGTTGTTTGCAATCGATATACGAAGTTTGAAAGCATTAACTTAAAAATGAAGCCCGAAAAAAAAATTTGTCATCAACAAATAACGCAGTGCGTAACTGAACATATCTTACTTTATTTTAAAGGTCAATTCAATGCTTTTCCCCGCAGGAACCTACAGCGTGGAGGTCAAATAAGCTGCTTTATAAATGGTAGTTTCTACGTTGGAAACTGTAAAAGATGTTCAATTTCGCATTGCGTTATTTGTTAAACTTTTTTTTCGGGGGCTTCATTTTTAAGTTAATGCCTTCAACCTTTTATGTCGATTGCAAACAACGGTCATTTTCAAACAAAAAATGTAACAAAAATAATGTTTAAATATTTCTCGCAAAAAGGGAAGAAAACGAAAAAAACACAATTTCTTTTTTTCAAAAACTGTAATGTTTAATCTGTACAAAAATTAAACAAATTACTTAAAAATTACGGGGTTTTTTTTAAAAAAAAAATTGTGTTTTTCGTATTTCTTTCAATTTACGAGAAATATTCAAGCATTATTTTTGTTACATTTTTTGAAGGTTAAAATTAAAATTAAATATAAAAAATGTTTTTATCAGATCGGCTTTTTAAGGGTGTTTTTTTAGAGGTATAGAACTTTAAATTGCAATAAAACAACGATGTATTATTCGATTGACATGAATGTTTTTTTATTCGAAAGATAATCTTGTGGCATTACATTTTAAATATGATTTCTGGCATATGACTGCCACGGCTGGCTCGGATGTAGTCCAATCTGGAAGTCCAATTTTCGATGACTTTTTCCAACATTTGTGGCCGTATATCGGCAATAACGGCGAATGTTGTCTTCCAAATGGTCAAGCGTCTGTGGCTTATCCGCATAGACCAATGACTTTACATAGCCCCACAGAAAATAGTCTAGCGGTGTTAAATCACAAGATCTTGGAGGCCAATTCACAGGTCCAAAACATGAAATTAGGTGGTCACCCAACGTGTCTGTCAATAAATCGATTGTGGCACGAGCTGTGTGACATGTTGCGCCGTCTTGTTGGAACCACAGCTCCTGGACATCATGATTGTTCAATTCAGGAATGAAAAAGTTAGTAATCATGGTTCTATACCGATCACCATTGACTGTAACGTTGCGGCCTTCATCGTTTTTGATGAAGGATACCACCAGCCTATAAAGCGCACCAAACAGTCAGTTTTCTGGTTGTAACGGTGTTTCGACATACACTTGTGGATTAGCTTCACTCCAAATGCGGCAGTTTTGTTTGTTGACGTAGCCTTTCAACCAGAAGGGCGCTTCATCGCTAAACAAAATTCGCTTATGAAAATCGGAAACAACGGCAATCCCGTTTTGGGCCCATTCGACGAATCTACGCCTTGCTTGATGATCGTTTTGATGAATTGCCAAACGAAACTGAGAATAAATCACTTGACAGCTGTTAAATCGGTCGCCCTCTTGGAAAGTAATGCCAACTTAAACTTCTATACTTGGAAAAAAACACTATATATATATATATATATATATATATATATATATATATATATACCTAGGCTTTCCCTCATACTGTTTTTTTCCAACTTATATATATTTCTATGTTTAATCAAACATTCAAACGTTTAGAAAAAAGCAATCGTTTCAATAGCTATCTGTAAATTTTTCTTTTATTTATTACTTATAGCAATTTGATTTTAATAAATATATATATGGTTTTTTTAAAGGATTATTTCTATTGTTTCATTACTAAATGAATTCTTTGTTAATTAAAAAGTGCATAGTCTATTATTTTGTATCAAAATACATTTTTGAGACATTTTTAAGCTAACTATATTTAACGATTGATTGATTCATGAAAATCAGAAATCTATTTTATTATTTTAGATTCTTAGAAACTAACTATTATTAAAAAATGATGAACGTTTTTTGTTTTACTCTTAGCATCAAAATCGTTTTATTTTTCATTGCTCCACATTAATAATTTTTTAAATCTAACGCAATATTTTTTTTATAAGTCATACATATAAATTTGAAGCTATATCTTATCTGTGAAAAGGAGGGAAAGATAGAACAATTAATTTTACATTAAAAAAACCCTGCACAGGCTATAGAGAGGAGAAAGAAATCTGTCTTAAATCAAAAATAAGTGGAATTGAATAAATTCCGAAAAAGGGAAAATTTTTAACATAATTTTAGAAATCACTTACATTGTGCGTGTACAAACACACACACAGAAATGCTGGTGTCATGAGGAAAAGAGAAAGCCTGAGCAACGCTGGGCTAAGTGGTGGGGGGGAGTCATTTTGCAAAAGAGTATTAGAAGTGCTGATTTTGTGAAGGAAAGGGAAAATTTATATATAAAAGTAGAGAAAGCCCATGCAACGCCGGGCCATGCACAGCAAGTATATATATATATTTCAAATTTTTAATCGTTACTAAAATATTTTCTATTCATCCATCAAAGTTCAAATACATTTTTTTAAACTTGTAGTGGATGGCACTTGATATTGATACGGTTTTTTGTAATATAAATTCATTAATTAATGAATAATTAGTAACAAACAAAAATAATATTTCAACACCATATATAGAAAGGAATATTGCTCTTTGTGTCCCTGAAGCACAATTGATAGCTCGTTGGACTTCTAATCCATAGGGCTCGAAATACATATTTATATTAATTGTAACTATTTAATAAAAAGTAACTAAGATAAAAATTTTCTTTGTATATAACAAGTTATTTAACCCTACAACATTTATGTAAAATTTTTAGGTATATTTGTGCAGCAGACGTGGTTCCTGGGTAATTCCAAGAGTTGGACCAAATGGTCTTCCGTACGATGCAGCGCATGTTAAACGAAGCTTACATTTGCTGCGTGAAATCTTACCGTATAGTATAATTTGCTATATAACGGAAAAACAAATCAGTGAAAGACTGAATCATGACCTGTACAATCTAAAGCCAAAGCACAGGATTTGGAGCCAACATCCGACAGTGAGTGACCTGCTGCCAATCAAACTGTTGAGTGGGAGAGTCGCCATTAGAGGTGTCATCAAACATTTCACAAATAAAGGAGTCGTGTTTGAAGGAGAACAGGTAATATTTATGCTTACAGCGTTTAGTAATAAAAAAAGAGCTTTTAAAAAATATATATCATTCCTAATAAAGGACAAACATTCTTATCCATCTCCTATTTAATACGTATTCAGGTTTTCTCATCTAGATGTAACTTGATCTAATAAACAGAATTACAATATTTCCTACAAACAGCCTTTTTTCTGTAGAGTTTATCATCTATCTATTCGTTTGCTTATTGAGTAAGCTTATTTCGAAACACTAAGGGCTGTGGTAGCACAATGCTTAAGGTATCAGATTATGACAGACACGTCATGTGAGTTCAAGCCCATTACCACTAAAGACGCGATGTGTAGGGCAGCGATGCACGTTAAATCTATCGAGAGCTGAAACGTCCTCCCGTTGGTGTGGTATGGTAGTTACGAGAGGGGTTGCCTACTCAGGTGTCGTCCACGTCACTTGACCATGGCTCAAAATTACGCGGTCCGTCGCCAGAAGCCTTCATGTAGCTGAACAGGGCGACGTTAATATTCACTCACTCACTCATTTCGAAACACTAGAAGATTCAGTTCATTTCAATGCCTGAATGCCATTCTACATGAAATGAATGTAGAATGTGTTAAAAGAAAAGAAAAAATCCATAAAAAGGAATTAAATCATAAAATAGGATAATAAAAACAAAAGTTAGTATGGTCTTACCTGGTTTTATAATAATCTAACAGATAGAGACATGTAGCACTTAGTACTTTGGTTAAATTAAACCCATATTTTGTTAAAAGATTTAAACTGATTGTCTTAGAGTTTAGAGTTACTCCAATACAAAAGTATTTGATAGAAAATTTTTACATGCCCACACAAACACATTAGTATCTAACAAATATAAAAAAAATTAATGTCATTACAAAGTTGACAATATCTTGAATGGAGAAGATTCGATCGGAGCACCTTCTGTTCCACAAGCGAGTATTTAAGCGATCATGCCATATCGTCTTCGCGTGATGACTAGTACTGGTTTATATAGATATCACACCGCCACAATCTCTTCACTAAAAAGCAGAAATTGTAATTTTTATACCTATTGGATTTTCCAGTTATTTTCTCTAAGTATAAAAACATTGTTCGATTACCTTTATTAAATAATAGTTTATAGCACTGCTTCTCAAACTTTCTATACTTGCGACCCAATTTTCAGTCATAATTTTCATCGCACCCTCCTTCATACAATAGTATAATGTATTGTATTCAATAATAATATACTTTGACGTAAAGCTGCAATACGACTTTAATTATAAACCGTACAAATTATCAAGATAAGTATATAATTTTATGACATGTCCATAGGGTCACTGGTAATTATTTAATTTGATCTTAACTTAGTGCTGTTAAATTAATTATGAAACACATTGTGCAGTATTGATACATTTGTAAGTGTTTTATATCAATGTAAATGCTTTGTAATGTCGTGAGTAGCTAACAAACAATAAATTGTCTCAGCTTAATTTGGAAATAAAAAGTTTGTTTATTTGCTCAACAAATTCTTATTGAAGCAATACATTACAGTTTATACGCCAAGCCGGTGCAGTCAGTCTATATCACTCCAATTCTCCAACGCCACCGACGTTCATTGTCTCTCCTTTCTTTCCACTCCAATCTCGGTCCTCCACCGTCCAAGTATCTTTTCTTTAGCGCTCTCTTCAAGTTCTCTCCATCCAGGGCTCTTCTCTAGTCTCCTAAAAAACCCTTTTTAAACACCAGGGGCGGGTCCACAACACGACTCTCTCCCTTCTCATTGGCAGGCCACAAAAGTCTCCCTCGGTCTCCCTAGTCCTATTCGTCCGTAACACACAAATATATGCTGGACCAAGGGTGCCGTAATTCTTGTCCAACATCTGGACACACTTGTCCATCACACCACCTGTGTTCTATAATGCCATTCTCTCAACACCGGCCGAGATGACAGGATTCTTTTTAGACAGACTTTGCCTATTGTCAATAGGATGTCGGCTCTCCTTTGACCATTATGGCTGTCAGTCTGGGTGTCGGCGCTTCCCCGAGGTCAAACAATAAACAATGGCCCCATGGTCACGTGCACTTGTCCCTTACATCTGGTTGAAGCCATAAAACTTAGAGTGAATCGAAAGGTGGGGTTCACCCCAATCGAAGACGTCACAGCTTATTTTGTTTTTTATTCCTTCAAAATGTATTTTGTTTTGCTTCTTTTCAATAAATCAGTAATTTTTTTAAATAATCTTTTATTTTCGATATACTCGCGCCCCCCTTGTAGGGTTATCACGTCCCCTTAGGGGACGCGCCCCACAGTTTGAGAAACACTGGTTTATAGACGATTTTGCTATAGTGACTAAAAACTCTTTGTATGTTCTGATTAACCCAAATAATTAAAACACTGCATCAATGTTCTTATCTGTGTTTCAAATTTTTTCAGCAAGAAACTGAAGTAGACGTCGTGATTCTGGCTACAGGTTACAAAGTGAAATTTCCTTTTCTCAGCGAGGACATTCTTTCGGTTGTGGACAATAAGGTTCGACTTTACAAGTTCATTTACCCTCCTGATTTACCACATCCTACGTTAGCCATCCTGGGTCTTGTCCAGCCATCGGGTCCTGGGTTTCCTATTTTTGAAATGCAATCTCGATGGGTATCCAGAATTATGTCTGGTAAACTTAATCTACCCTCAAAAGAACTCATGAATACTGACATCAATAAGAAATTGGAATACATGAGGAAAAGATACGTAAATTCTCCTCGACACACTTTGGAGGTGGATTTCATTTCGTATCAGGATGAGCTTGCAGAACAAATTGGAGCCAAACCTAATTTCTTAAAAATGGCCATAATGGATCCCAAACTATTTTGGGCGTTGTTTACTGGACCATGTCTTCCTTACCAATATAGACTTCAAGGACCACACCCATGGTCAGGGGCTAGAAGGGCTATTCTCACCTATAAAGAAAGGCTTATGGCACCTCTTCAAAGGCCAGGTCAGAAATATGTGACAAAGAACAATTGTCTTCTAACAACTGGAAATTTAATCAAGCTCTTGTACATTTTTGTCTGTTTTGTGGCTTTTTATCTTATTGGTATTGCGTGATATATAAAGATTGATTAAAAGAAGTATTGAAAAATTCTAAAGTTCTGAAGGAAGAAACAAAAAGCGAAACACGTCGTGTTCTGATTGCGAGGTGTGCTAACAGGAACGTTCAAACTAAAGACTGTTTACATCATGAAAGAAATAAAACAATATTTTCTAGAAGGGTTCAGCTTTTTACTTGTATTTGCGATTATGTATTAATCAAAAAAGAAAACTATTAGTAATTACCTGACATTCAGGAAGATATAGTTTTTAGAGGAGTAAATGTTAAACGTATTTAAAAAAATATCTATGCCCTTGTCTTTGTATAACTGCAACAAATTAAAACGTAATATTTTAATTACATTTCATACTTATATCAAGATGTATTTGTCTCATAATTTACCCAATTTTTTTAACAATGGAAAATGTTGAGTTAATTCATCTTTTTTCTAAAAAGCCCATACAGTAAATATAAACGGAGGTTATTTATTTTAAGCAATGTTATAGCTAAGTCGAACTCAAGAAGCAAATTATTCCAAATAATTTAATCGGAATCATTTCCTTATCGAATACATTTTTGTAATCAATTTGCATTATTAGTATGTCAAATAATAATTATTTATAAACTTTACTGATCTATTTTGAACTTACACGAATTGCTTAAAGCCTTTTCATTGTATTTGCTTATTTGGTACTTACGTATTATACCGTTAACCAATTTCGTCAAATCAAAAGATATCAGCAAATGCTGTCATCGTGTATGATAGCACACAGCCAAAGTTTATAATTCCAAAGATGCCTTTTATTTTTATTTTCTCTAAAATAATCAAAAAGATTCCCAAATGAATGATATCTCGAAAATATATAAAAATTAATTACATATTAAATTCAACTAGCTTCGATTATGCACTACAATTCTTTTCTCTGACTAAAAAATACATTTAGAATTATTCCAAAGGATGCCAATTTCAGCAACATAACTTTATCAACAGACGATTATATATCGGCAAATAAATTAAGTAATCAGATAAATTAGAGTTACTTGAGAACTCTTGAATAAAGGAAATGGAAATAATATCCTAACAAACTAAAGAATAACTATTGAAGATTTAAATAGTGAATTAAAAATGGCTCACACATAAAATAAAGAAAAATATTTAAATAAAACTAAACCTTTTTATAATACGAAACAGCCACGTGTGTATACGCGAACAAGATAATTGAGTTTCTTTCCGTAGTTTTCCACTATTAGCTGCGTACCGTGGCATTTGGCGATGTCTTTCCAATTGACGAATTGGGTAAGGTGTAACGTAGTATTACTTTTTTTCGACATATTTAATAAAAATTTCATAAAAAAATTGGTTTGATTCATTTGAAACCCCTTATTTAATATTTCATAAACGTGTGATTTTCACATTTTGTTGACTGTGAAAGTGGTGCAAATCTATTTGAAGTCATCAAAAATATAATTTTTTAAACGATCTCATTATAAACTTAATTTAACATTTAAAAACATAAAATGAGAGTTTTAACATATACCAATACGTTTTTCAAAAGATTTTTAAAAGCAAACCCTTAAATATCTCCATAAATTATAAAATGGTCTTATAACACTTTTTCAAAGAAAACGGTTCATATATATCTTATTTAAATATAAATTAACTAGCCGTTACCCACCCGTTTCACTGGGTATTTCACGATGTTGTATATATGTATACTGTTTACATATATATTAATTATTGATATCTAGCATTAAGAATTCGATTGTATTGAAAAATATATTTATAGCTGTTACACTCTCGCCCCTTGATATAAAAAGAACATAAATTATAATACCTGATTCCTATTTATATCTAAAATAGAAGGAGAAAGATTTTTTTCTCTCACTTAACCTAATAATCAAGTGGATTTCCACCAAAGCAACTTTCAGTGGATCTCTACTCCATAAAATAAACATGCTTGCTAAATTTCAAGTCTAAATCTAACAGAGCAAAAACGGAATTTTTATCATGAATACCTCGTTGAGAGCACTCTTAGCGGATTCCAATTCAACAAAAGAAGAATGCAAACCAAATTTTATTATTGTAGTCTTAGCAGTTCGAAAACGGGAATTTTGTCTATCAATACGCTCCAATAACTCTCCCCGCTTCCCCCTGTAGTTGATTTCCGTAAAATCCATTATTAGTGGAACACTATTCAACTAATGAAAAGTGTTCAACAAATTTCAAGTAAATGAGTTAAATTCAAAAACAGGAATTTTTCTATAACACGCCTTAATCCATCGCAACCTCACTCCTTTGAAGGTCCGTTTTCGCAAAAATCTTTGTAAAAGGAAATTTATTCCATGAACAGAAAATACCTTCTAATTTTCAAGCAGGTGTTTCTATTAGGCGAAAAGGGGAAATATTTATCTATTACGCCCCTTAATCCCCCTCAGTGACCCTTAGGGATCAAATTTCCCCCATACTATTTTGTAGCGGATCTCTACACCATGAAAGAAATTCGCTTACCAAATTTTAAGACTGTACGTCTAATAGTTTAAAAATGGAAATAATTATCTATAACGCCCCTTGAGCCTCTTTAAGCCACTTAGGACACGATATTCACAAAACCCATCTTACGGCATATCTCTACTCAGTGAATGGAATCTGCTTACTCAATTTCAAGATTTTACGTCTAATAGTTTAAAAAAGGAGTTAATTGCCTATAACGCCCCTTAATTCTCCACAACGCCACTTGGGGTCAATTTTCACAAAACCCATTTTGCAGTGGATCTGTACTCTATGAAAGGAATCCGCTTACCAAATTTCAAGACAGTATGTATAATAGTTTAAAAACGGAAATAATTATCTATAACGCCCCTTAAGCCCCCGCAACGCCACTTAAGAAACGATTTTCACAAAACCCATCTTATAGCGGATCTCTACTTAATGAATGGAATCAGCTTACTAAATTTCGAGATTTTAGTCTAATAGTTTAAAAAAGGAGGTAATTGCCTATAACGCCACTTAATTCTCTACAACGCCACTTTGGAGTCGATTTTGACAAAACCCATTTTCAGCGGATCTGTACTCTATGAAAGGAATCCGCTTACCAAATTTCAAGACTGCACGTCTAATAGTTTAAAAATGGAAATAATTATCTATAACGCCCCTTAAGCCCCCGCAACTCCACTTAGGAAACTATTTTCACAAAGCCTATTTTTTGACAGATCTCTATTCAGTGAATGAAATCTGCTTACTGAATTTCGAGATTTTACGTCTATTAGTTTACAAAAGGAGTTAATTGCCTATAACGCCCCTTAATTCTCCACAACGCCACTTGGGAGTCGATTTTCACAAAACCCATTCTGTAGAGGATCTGTACTCTATGAAATGAATCCGCTTACCAAATTTCAAGACTGTACGTCTAATATGTTAAAAATGGAAATAATTATGTATAACGCCCCTTAAGCGCCTTCAACGCCACTAGGAGGTCGATTTTCGTAAAAATCATTATTTAGGGAATCTCTACTTTATGAAATAAATGTGTGTACCAAGTTTCACGATTGCACATCTAATAGTTTAGTAATGGAAATAATTATCTATAACGCCCCTTAAACCCTCGTAACGCCCCTTAGGGTTCGAACTTTGCAAAATCCGTTCTTAGCTGACGTTTACTCCATGAAGGGAACCTACCTACCAAATTTCAAGTCTGTAGGTTTAATAGTTCCGGTTGATTGATTGAATATTAACGTCGCACTGTTCAGCTACACGAGGGCTTTTGGCGACGGACCACGTAATTTTGAACCATGGTCAAGTGACGTGGACGACACCTGAGCTGGCACCTCCCCTCTCCTAACTACCACACCACACCAACGGGAGGACGTTTCAGCTCTCGACAGATTTAACGTGCATCGCTGCCCTACACGGCGGGTCTTTAGTGGTACTGGGCTCGAACCCGTGACAAAGCAAGCCACGGTCCGATACCTATACCACTCGGCTACCGCGGCCACTTAATAGTTCCGGAGATGTCGTGATTAGTCAGTCAGTGAGTGAGTGAGTCGCTTTTCTCCTTTATATATATAGATAATACAAGTAATATTGTGGTACTCTCTTAGAAATATCAATTAAGAAACTTGTAAAAGAAGCAATGCTTTCTTATTACAGAGAATGATTAATAAAAGTATATAATATAAATATCTCTATTTTATGATCAGTGTTGTAAAATCTTTTACAGCAGCTTTAAAAGACATCTTTTTTTTGGACGAACTTCTACTAAAAACAGATATTCAAAGTATTCCATGAATTGACCAAGGTCGTAAAATTTGTCAAAAATTTATGTAAAAAATATTTATTCAATTCCTTTTTATATGCCTTATTTTTATAATTCGAATATTTTAGGAACCAAATATAGTCCAAAAGGAATATTTTTAGAATATAATATTCCTATTTGATTATTGAGTGCAAACAAAAACCCCTCTCCGTATGCAAATGCACTTTCGTGTCTTCCTTTTTCGAACCCATCAAGTATGAGTATTTAATTTGACAGCAGGCGTTTCACAGTTTTAGAAAGGGAATGTTAAGATAGAACAAATTATCTTGTCACTTTCATGAAAGAAAACGTGAGATCAGTAGGTTGACCTACAAAACTAGCGGAGGATCTTGTCTCTTTTCAAAAGGAGTTATTTCACGCTTTCTGATTTAACACTTCGTTTCTTCTACAAATAAGAGACATAAGTGAGAAAATCATAATCCTTATTAACCTATTTTTAATTTAAAAAAATGACTCAGTAGCAAAGAAAAATGTAAAAGTAGGTCGTGTCATTTTTATTCATGTTTGTAGAAAAAAAAACCTATCACTACATTCACTTTTAGGTAACAGTTAATATACACTTGCCTCCGAAAGTCTGCGTGCAGGCAATCATCTTACGTGTTTATGTTATAATTATACTGTTAAAATCTCGCTGTAGAAAATCAAAACACTTCTTCAAAATTTCCTTATTAAAACAGCAACAAAATTCACCTAATGACCTGATGGTCAATGACCTGGCATTTGTAAAATAAAAATTCACCTTAAGGGGGAGAACAAGAATGACCACCAAATAATCCCAAGCCATCCGATCCAAAAGTCTGCGTACACTTACAAAAAAGAGCTTTTAAAGACCTTTTATCGTAAAATAATTGCACTAAATCGTGTTTTTAAATACTTATAAGGTTCTTTTACAATTTATTTAGGATTTGAGATTTGAAATCTTTTGGGGTTTCATGACAGGAAACAGAATAGAGATCGATATATTATTGAAAGAAAAATCCTTATAGACCTTCAAAAAAGGGCGGAAATTTTAGAACAATTGATGAAGCTGTTCATAGGTGACATTCATTGATAAAAAAGTGTTCATAAACTACAAATCAACTAAAATTTAAATGTCCAAGCCAAGATTCGGCCGCCCATCTGCAGTGTCACCTCGAGAATCTTGCTTTGCAATGCGCTCTATAAAAAAAATCCAAGACTATAAGCTTCACAAATAGATAACGTGTTGCTGAGATAGGGAAAGAAAGTGTGACTTTAATTACAATTCGAAGAAAACTGAAAAAGGATGACTATCATGCTCGAGTTGCACTCTAGAAGCCATTCATCTTTCGAATGAACAGAGCTAAGAGAATAACCTTTCTCAAAAAACACCTAAATAGTTCACATATTTTTATTAAAAATGTGATGTATTCAATTGAAAGTAGTTTTTGTAATTTAGCATCAAAAAGCACAAAAATATGTTTGTAAAAACTCTTAAGCAGATCTTAAGGAAGAGAATCCTTTTTCGACTATCAAACATGGAGGAGCAGGCATAATGTTTAGGGGTGCATTAGAAGAACTTCGGCTGGTAATCTGGAATTAATTGAATCAACGATGTACAAAATTGGTTACTTGAACTTATTGACGGAAAATATCTGGGTATATGGCAAGAAATTTGCGGTGAGTAATGATTTTTACTTTCAGCGGCACAAAGGTACCAAGCAAATGGCTCCAATTGTGAAGTCATTGTGAAGCCATGGCTGTTCTGACAGGTCTCAAACCAATTCCGAAAGTCAACCTAGTCCCCAGACCTAAGCACATTGCAGCATTTTTAGGATTTACTCGAGTGAATAATCAGTAAGAACGTAATAACATCCAAGGAAATGCTCAAATCTGTCAGAGTAGAAGAAAGGAACAAATTATCCGCAGATAATAATCCGTAGAAACAACTAAGCTAGTTAAATCTTCGCCAATTAAGTTGAAAGAATTATAGAAAGAACGAAATAGCTTAAAAAGTATTAATGTTTAGTTACTATCCATTATTACAAAGTTTTTTTTCTGTGTACGCAGACTTTTGGCACACTCGATTTGTGTCGTTCTCAAGTAATAAATATTTGTATTCCTTTATGTAATATTCAGATGATTGCAGCTGATACTATTTGAATTTATGATGTTAGAGGAATCAATAAAAAATAGTATTGATTCAGAAAGACTTCATTTAAAAAGCGATCTTTGCATGAATATGATAGATGATACGCATCCTAAAGTCTGCCTGTACGCAGACTTTAGGAGGCAAGTGTATATACTAATAGAGAGAGAGAACAAACAATTTTTTACAGTACCCAGCAACAATGTTATTATTTAATTCTAAATGAATTTAGCTTTTAGAAAACTATATTGGTTTTAAAGTAGTATATTTAAGTTATTATCATCACAATTATATAATATGATAAATTTATTCTAAGAATATTTTCATTCGTACATTTCATGTTTCAAAACGGATATAGTTTAGAATATAGGTGGGCAGAGTTTTTCAGGATGTGGGCTACTTCTAATTTTTTCAAGCTGTTGTGGTCCACCCAATGTCAGTGGCGCACACAAGGAAGGGGAGGCACTGGTACAGGCCCTTCCCCACAGCCCTTGATCTGTTTTTACCCATTGATTTTAATCCCATGCATACAGTAAGTAAAACTTAATTAAGAATCTGCTATTAATATTTTTTTATTATTTAATGTTAAGTATTTATTCAGTAATTTACTTTTTACTGTTTATTGTTCCCGAGAATCTACAAAATTAATATATATATATATATGGGAGGGTATTGGGGTATGATAAACTTTCGACCCTCGACTACGCTCCCCCCTCCCTCCCTCCCCCTTCCTTGAAAAGTTCTTGTATGCGCCAATGCTCAGTGTCGTAGGTGTGGTAAGGTAGGAAAAGGTCAACAATATTTGTTATAAATTAATAATAAATACGGAATCTATGTACTTACTTTTACTTACAGAACTAAAATAAAAAAAAAACTAACACTTTTAAATTTGCGTTTAAAGCAAAACGCAAAATACAAACATAATAATAACAGCCACAAATATACTAATATAAAATAATGTATTTATTATCAAAAAATTCAAAATACATAAAAAATAAAACATATTTATCTAAAGTTAATTTTCTTTGTTATAGTCAATAGAAGACTTATATAGTCTGCCTACTTCAGCCAATCATTGAATATTTCCGTATATAATTGCTAACTGCTAAAATCTTCAGGCGGTCACCTCAAAATGTCTTAGAGATCCACCAGTCGATCGCGATCGACGTAATGCCCACCCCGGGGCTAGAATATTATGTTGGTTAAACTTAAGGTAGCAATCACTTATCATCACCATTATAAAATATGATAAATTTATTTTAAGAGTATTCCTGTTCGTACATTGTGATATATTTAATTTATAGTTTTAAAACGGATATAGTTTATAATATTGTGTTGGTTAACTTGTAGCAATCACTTATCACTTCAATTATAAATAATTTGTTTAATTTTTTTAAAGAATATTTATAGCCGAACAAAGACATTTCATTCTACAAAAAGGATACAGCTTGGAATATTGTGTTGGTTAAATTTAAAGTTGCAGTCACTTATAATCACAATTATATAAAAGGCTGAATTTAATTTAAGGATATATTTATGTCCGTACACAGACATTTCATGCTTTTAAATGGCTTTAGTTTAAAATAGTGTTTTGATTAAGCTAAGGTAGCAATTACTCATCATCGCGCGATTTATTTTAAAATTAATTTAAGAATATTTATATTTGTACATGTCATTTCATAAGTAAATGCACTAAATTAATGAAATTGAATACGTTTCTGTGATTAAAAATAAATGACTTCTGATCCAAAACGGTAATAATGCTATATCGAGTTAATAAATTGACTTTCTTGCTAAAAAAATATCCTTTAAAAAAGGGGAGTTATACATTAAATTCTGACTGAGTTACTTCATTTACAAGTTACAAGTCTAGAATACTTAATTAAAATATTCTCGTGCATGTTAAAACTACATAAAGTAGATAAAAGGAAATTTTGCTTTCATGCTATCATTTTATGTAAATTAAATCTACACAATTCCTATTCCTTTCGATTTTAACCTTTAACTTCGCAATTTTTTTAAATTTATATGAAAAAAATTATATCAGCTAGTTCTCAAGTAATAATAAAAGGGAAAAATATGAAAAAAATTAAGCAGTTTTAAATTGAATTTCAGACATTTTTTGTTTGTTGCAGAAGTGCAACATTGCGCAGTAGTGCTGTAAATTACAGAACTTTTTTTTATATAAGGATTTTAGTATTCATCATAAAATGTTTAAATTTCTTACCTGGTAATTTATTTCGTCAATAAACAAGAGGAAGCATAAAATATAATGGATTCTTTTTTTGCAAAAACACAGTTCTTGAGGCATCACAGATTTTTATAATTGCTGTGATTTCTGGAAAAAATGTACTTCCATCTAGTGACAAAATTAGCATGTATTTCGTTGCAGTAATCTTTTTTTTCTCTCAAATAAGTGATTTGTAGGTTATTAAAAAATATTTGACAAAATTAGCATGTATTTCGTTGCAGTAATCTTTTTTTTTCTCTCAAATAAGTGATTTGTAGGTTATTAAAAAATATTGAGTCCGTTAAATTAAAATAAATCATATGTTGCAGAAATGCAACAGTGCGAAGTTAAGGGTTAAGAACATTATTCAATCATCTTTTCTTCGCTATTCAAATTCGTATCGTATAATTTTTTCGGCAGTGGAAATTTCTTTCTGACCCTTCTTTATATTTGAGGAATTAAAGTAATAAATATTGATTACTATTGTATATAAAAATGAATATATGTATAGAAAATATAATATTGAATAACTAAAAAAAACTGTTCTGCCAAAATTATATCAGTAATCCTATTAAAAAATGTACACAATTAAAAGGATTGAAGTAGTCGTTTGTTGAAAAAGAAAGACGTGTGAGGTGTTTCGCGTAAGAATCGATGTGAAAGGCTTAAACCATTATAATTACCTTTTCTTAGCTGTTTATTATTAAAACAAGATTTTATTTTGGTAATAACGTTACTAGGCTTTTTAAGTAATTAAATGCTATTGGTTAATTCTTTTTTATTGACAAGCTTCAATTCTGGATTGAAAAATGTGAAAAAAATCGGTATCAGCTTATTTTTATGTTTTGGAGTGATATAATAAGCAGTACCAACGCATTTTATGTTCATGCATGTTTCCTTAAGAATAACTTATTCTTCAAAAACTAAATTCTAAATTATTTATTTTTTTTACTCATTGCGAACTATTTACTGTATGTTTATGTATGTGCAATTACGTTCGAAGCTTTTCAGTAACTCAACAGAATATTAGTTTCACTGAGCTGCTCGATATTCATTAACGCTAACTCGCTACATGTGTACCAAACTTGACTTTCCTATGCTAAGCTTCAGGTTGAAGTTCAGTACGAGAAATAATCAATTCGGTAACCTCTATTTCGAATCTATTATTATACTATTAACTTCGAAAAAACTTATGATTGGCTGCAACATTAAATTATTTAAAATTTATAGGTAAGAAAATTCTTTCTTTTAATATTTTATAAGGTTCTACTATACTGATGATAAGCTATACTATAATTCTCTGTTCAGATATTTCTTTAAGAAAATATTCAGTAAATGTCAAACTGGGCAATTGAAAGATCTTTTCGCTGTTTACCTCATAATTTCTAAGCGTACATCGAAATACTACAGATCAAACTTGAAACTATATATTATTCCCGTATTGTACTAAAAAATTTTATTAGCAGCTGCCTTTATTTTTCTAGATGATGCTTTAGATAAAATTAAGACTCTCAAGGAGCCTTCTAGAGGTGCTTCTATTCTTGATAAATTAATAAGTTTGATCAAATCAGCCACAAGATCTATGACATTAAGAATAGTTTAATAAGCATCTAAAACATCAAATATACTCTCACACACGTGTGTGTGTGTTCTTTCTGATCTCCTTCTTGAACTCGAATTTTGAGTCAGTTATCTTATGGATCTTGTCTGAGTCAGACTTTGTAAGTCTCCCGAGAATCAGCGATAACAACCACATTATATATATAAATTGGTTAAACCCCCTTTTATGTAGGTTTAATAAGATTAACAGCTTCTCTAAGACAGCAATGTTTATAATACTAGCAACACATTCATTTTTATAAATAACCGAAATTTCAAAAGTGTTTTTTATCTCTTATGTATATTAATCACATTTTAGTCTCTCAAGCAGAGTTTATAAAGAATTATTTATATATATAATTATTCATACATATTCATATGTTTTCGAATTTTTAAATTTAAGCTTCTATATGACATTATTTACAGAAACACAGCATTAAAAAAAGCAAATAGTATGTCAGAAAGCCTTTTCTGATAAGTTAATATAAAGTTCAATAAAAAATTATATAACAGTAAGCTAAAAAAACTGGTTTTTTTAACGAAATATTGTTTTAAGTATATTACAATAAAAAGATTTCTTTGCTAAAATTTCTTGCAGAAGATAATATTTGATGATATGTTAACATTTAAAAATTATGATGTAATATATTAATGATTTCTTGGTATTTCAGGATGAAAATTTTGCTGTAATTCGAATACATATTTGTATTACTTTTGGAAACTCTCACAAACTGTGAAATTTCTTCAAAAATAACATTCTAGCCTAAAACATCGTGAAATTGAACCTGTCAGCCATGTACAATAACAAGTCAGAGCAATTTGCGAGTTTAAACATTCCACTGTGGATTATCTTATCTCTTAATGGTAAAACAAGCCAAAACAAAATTCGAAATTCCTTAAAATACTACAGTTCTTATCTGATAATTGCATACCATGCATTTATACTATATTTAATTATTTCCTACATCGTCTCATCCTATTTCTTTTTCGATATAAAACAACTTATAGCTTATTTAATCAATAATATTGTGTGTCTCGCTTTATGGTATTCCATGTTATTTCAAAAGAAAAATTTGCGATTGCTTATTGCTTTTATAAAAACTCGCCAAAATATCTCACGAAATCATTTGAATAAACATTATTCGAAAATCCTGAACTTAATTATCATTTTTAACTGCTTAATGCCATTCGTATTATCTGTAATATTCAGCTTTATCACATACGATGTTGAGATGATAAATAAATTTTGGACTTTTACATATGTTTCGAAAAGTAAAGCAGTAATGGCAACTTTTAACTTCTTCGGAGTATACATTTCTTATGCCATGAGTGTGGAATATTCATGTATTCTTACTCTATCTATGTGTGTACTTATACATCGGTATGCATTACTACTTCATCAGTTTAATACCAATTTAATAAAAATGGATATCATGATGATTTCAGCCAAGTATACGGAAATTGTAAATGAATACAATAAAATAGAAGAGAAGGTACGCCATTTGAAAGATACTTTGTCTACACCTCTATTTCTTATCTTGCTAAATAGTTTTTTGTATTTATATACTGTTATGTCTATCGGCATACAGCAACAACTATTGCCCCGCCAAATAATGGAATTAGTGACTAATGCCTATTCAGGTCTTGTGATCGTAGTTTTCATAACAATTTACGGTTCCAGTATTCCAGAAAATTTGTCGAAAATAAAAATAACAGTCGGATTACTGTTGGACAATGAAATGTTTAGAAATATAAATAAAGGGAAAGATTTGACGCTCTTCAAGAGGATTGAGAAAAAAAAAGTAATTTACATGTCTGCTTGCGATGTTGTGTATTTTAAAAAGAGTTTTTTACTGTCAGCTTTTGGGGTTCTTTTCTCATACGGATTGCTGGTTTTGAATTTAAATTTGAGTAAAATGAATGAAGCTACTTTAAATAAAAGTAGAATCTAATAGTGCTTAAAGTATCCAACTACTTGCGACAACTTTTTTTAAAAAAATGAAGATATGGAAACTTTATTGTGGTTTTAAGATTTATATAGTGCATTTAAAGAAAAAAATGCTAAAATCAAGAAGAGAAAAGAAATTATTATTACTAAAATGGGAAAAAATGGGGAAAAATTGACAAAAAATTGCATAAACGCGGCCCATTCTGTACAAAAGATTTATGAAAAAATTCTCGATTTTTCAATTTTGATGTGTTACTTTGGAATTCATTTTTGACATGACTATCAGGATAAGAAATATTTTCATTTTTACAAATCCTAGAGCACTTTATTTTAGTTATTATATGAAATTGCTTAAAAGATCAGGGATTATAATCACATAAAGGACTATAAATTTTTTAATAAAACAGTGCTTCATAAATTTGAAGGTTAAAACACTTCTATTACACAGAAAATTTCAGTTAATTATTCTCAAAACTTTTTGAGCAATCGCTGTCACCGTTTGAGTTTTTCGAGTAAAACGACTTTTGAAGCTTGACGTCTTGTGTAAAGCTATGACATCTGTTTTCACTAAAACCTCTGTAGTTTTGTTCTAGTGAACGGAGAATAAAATCCTTGGTATTTTTACAAAGCTAATAAGACGGTCTATAAAATAAATTCATAAAAATAATTTGTCAATTTTTAAATTCATAAAAATAATTTGTCAATTTTTGAAAAAAATTATGATTTTAAGGTAGTCGGATACCTTAAAAAGTAGCAGATAAATATGAAATCTTTAATTTATACTTATTCATGAAGTTTTCTATTTTAATTTTAACCCTTACAGGGCCACAAGGATGCTAAGAGTAAATATTAGTACGTACCTGTTTATTTTAGTGTATTTGGAAGTAAAATAAATAAAAATCATGAGAAAAATACACAACGTGTCGTTTCTTTGGAATTTTATGGAAATTGAATGGAATTTTTCCCATAGAATTATTTAGTATTACAAGGCCTTTGTTTTCCTTTGTTCAAATATACTTTATTTTTGCACAAAATTATATTTACCGACTAACATAAAACATATGAGAAAACATACAGTAATATATTATTAGACGACACAATAAAGTGAAATAAATATCAAGGGGACACTTTGGCCAAACTGGCGCTTGTCATCCTTCGATATCAACTGCGCCTCTTACCTATTTGGAACTCTTTTCCAAGAAAGGTACAAAAACAAAACAACTTGCTTTGCTCTACCACAGCACTACTGGTATAATGCAATGTTCCTGGTGGTTCTCTTAAACTTAAAACTTGGTTGCAACAGACGGGAACAAACCACGTGTACTCGTTTTCTTAGTAGTCATCTTAGATCTTTGACATACTTTGATGTCACCTCGGTGACAAGCTGTTGACCTCAGTATAAGTGTTTATTTTATCCACCGATCTACCAGTCCGCAGCTACGCCATGCATGACGTAGAAGACTGAGACGAAAGGAATCCCTATTTAGGGCCAGTCGTTAAGGGCTGTTATTCCTGTACTTTGTTGTTTGCGACTTACAGAAGGAGGCACCGCTGCATACCCCCTTCCTAGGGAGTAAAGTTCTTTTTCTGTTTAACTTTCTAAACGATACTGAGACAAAGTGATTTTTCCAGGCAGTTACTTCAATTGTTATACATCTCCAGTAGGTTTGAGTGTCGTTGGAACGTTTTTCCGTTGACTGTTCGGGCAATCTCTCGTTGAGGTGGTGCGTCTAGTTGACGCGTGCGCTATTGCGTTTTCTGAACTACTATTCGTGATTTATTGAGAATGTCTTAGACTGTTTTTGTTAAATGAATTCATAATCAACCAGTATTGTTAGGCTGTGCAGCCATCTATTGTTCAATTCCTGGGTCACCATTTCGGTGACAAGCTGTTGGTGACAGAAAGGAGGATGACCCGTGGTGACATTAAGTGCTGCTTGGGGGCAGTACAATTTGAACTAACTACCTTCGGATCCGAAGTTCACGCCGTTCATGCCTTAGACAACTGAGACGAAAGAAATCCTTATTCGGGCTAGTCATTAAGGCTTTTATTCCGGTTCTTTGTTGTTTGTGGCATGCAGAAGGAAGCGCCGCTGCAGTGCCAAGAGCTATGCAGACTGCACCAACTGTGTACTATGTGTTTGTGTGTGCTTCCCCAGAACATATCCTACAGTGTCTGGGGTTCTTCAAACAGGCTCTTACAGTCAATCCATTGTTGGTTTTGGATTTCCTTAGGCTATATATATTCAAAGATCTGATGTAGCCCTGCTGATCTCCGGCAGAATAAAGCCTGTAATATTTTATCATTAGCGCTAGTTGATTTGAGAGACCCTTTTTTTTCTCCTACTCTAAACGTTTTTGTTTACATAATTACGCTCGTCATACGTTCTACTTTGGCATTCTGTGTAAAAATGCAGATAAAAATGTAATTAAATACGTCAATCACGATTTTTAAAGTGGAAAAATGTCTCTTAGTCGTGAAGGAGTTATGAAAAGTTATTATTTTCATTCCATAAGTAGTGTGTGGTTGCGGTAGCCGAGTGGTCAAGGTATCGGATCGTGGCTGTCCTTGTCACGAGTTCGAGACCAGTACCACTCAAGACCCGCCTTGTAGGGGAGCGTTGTTCGTTAAATCTGTCGAGAGCTCAAACGTCCTCCCGTTGGTGTGGTAGGTAAGAGAGGGGATGCCAGCTCAGGTGTCGTTCCCGTCACTTGACCATGGTTCAAAATTACGTGATCCGTCGCCAAAAGCCATCATGTAGCTGAACAGTGTGACGTTAATATCCACTCACTCACCCTGTAAGTAGTGTTTAAAAAGTACATTTTGTGATTGTGCTATTAAATGTGAATATTTTTGCATAGAATTGGATTTTTATATACATCACGAGTCTATTAAATAGTCTTTTTTAATAGAGAATATAATGCTTCGGTAGATTATTTATAACCTTCTTAATAGAATCAGTTTAATTCTACTTTGCTGTTATTGTACATATCCACCATTACATCAATGATATTAATCGTTGAACAGACGGTATTGTTCTTTTTGTATAGAATTGATTGGAAATTATATTTGTGAATTTTGGATTAGAAAATTGTTACGAATGAATCAATACATCAGGAAGTTCTCAAAGCTTAAATAAGTATTCTCCCATTTATTTATTTATTTTTATATTAATATTACGTTCCAAGTTGTTCTGAGGTTTTTTTTATGCTTCAAATAATTATTTTCAAGAATATACACGGTAACTTATCATATCAACTGATTTGGAAGTCCAAGCTTTTTGGTTTATGAAATTAATTTGTCACTGAACACATTTACTGATTTTGTTGCTATTTATTTTTGTAGGAAATATATGTTGCGATTTGATTAGAATGACTATTAAATCAAATTACACAGAATCCTTATTTTGACCAGATTGGAATTATTTTTAAACTTTAAATTAACTTTTTTTCTTTCATTATACGAGATAAATTATTAATACACAAACACTTAAATACCTTGATTTTTTATAATGTAGTAGCAAAGCTGATATTGGCATGCAATGTCTCGCCTTATGTAAATAATTAAATTATTTTCACATTATTTATTTAAAAAATTCTGATTCAGCTTTACTTGAAAAAGTTTCCTCAATTACCTTTTTTTCAATTATGATGTGCTAGGTCTAAATTATTATCTTATTACCTTTAATATATATGCTAATTATTAATTAATACTATTTCATTTTAATTTTATTCTACTTTTAACTGCAACTATAATCTTGTATTTTTGTGTAAGGTGGAAGGAGGTCAGCTTCATTTGCGTTCTATCCTGCATGATTTTGTATTATAGTCAATGTAATTATTTGTTTTGTAGAATCGTAACTAGACTTTTATAACTTGTTATTGTGCAACATAAATAAATGGAGATATTGACAATAAACAAATGAAAAATATAACAATTCAGTTTTTAAATAAAATGCGTTGAGATTTTTGTTATTATTTTTTACCCACAAGACTATTAAAAAAGTTGTGAATTTTTCAGTGGCTGAGAGTTTTACTATCAAAATTTTTATGATTGCTTTTTATTTAGCTCTTAGCAAGCTAACTCTTTTGTAAGATTCGCCTGGTGTTAAAAAACTATATAGGTGGCGCTGCTATTGGAATCGAGAAAAGAGAACAGTACAACATGAAGAGGAGAGGCGAATGGCGGTTACTCTCGCTAGTATTGAAACAAAAGGGTCTTAACTAAATTTAATGTATTGTAGTTACAGTGGGTGATCGGTTAACGAGCAGATCGGTTTACGAACAAATCAGTTAACGAACACTTTCACGAAAGATTTTTGTGTTCGGATATATATCGAACACATATTTGAATAACGAACACTTTCAAGAAAGATTTTTTGTGTTTGGACAACGAACACATATTCGGAGGTGGTCAGGGAGACACTCCTTAAATTATGGATGAAATTTTGACAACTGCTAGAGACCTGGAATTTAAGGTGAACGAGGATGACATAGAAGAGCTCATAATGGGACACGAAGATGAACTGACGATAGAAGAACTCCAAGAAACACAACGAAATGTGTCTCCTTCTGAACAAGAGGAAGACGAAAGAGGACCAATGCCAACATCTGCCATTAAAGATCTTTTGAAAAAGTGGGTGGGTGTCAGAGTAATGGTCTTAGAATGGCACCCAAACCAAGCTGATGTCAGTAGGATTGGGGATCTTTACAAAGACAATGATAATAATTACTTCCGGAAAATCCTGAAAAAGAGAGGAAAAGCAATCGACATTGGACATGATCTTCAACGCCCCATAAACAAAAAATGAAAAGGACTGATTAATATGCAAGACTATATGTAATTATTATTTTATTTTAAAACTTACTATAAGAAATTATACATTTTTTAAAATTTAATTTTTAGGGTCTCCAGAACGAATTAATAGATTTTACATAGAAGTTTATGGTGAATCGATGATCGGTTAACGAACAATTTGGATAGCGAACATAGTCTTGGAACGGATTATGTTCGTTAACCGTTCACCCACTGTAGTTTTTTTATGTTGTGCTTGTTTTGTGTGAGTGGCTGTATATGGAACAATAAATAATTAACCACTAAAGATAGACTTACTTTATTTGTGCCTGGTAACTAACCTCAGTTAAAACAAAGAACCTACAACAACGGGAATATTGTTACTCTTTCAAACTGAATTTTTCAGAAGAAGGATAAAATAATTTTTTAAATTTAAGAATGTGAGCGTTTGAAGAAATAAACAAAATATCTTTTTTTCTCTGTCATGCTATCTTCTTTGTACTCTTTAGTAGATTTTTATTTAGTCACCAAGGGTGATATTATTTTAGCTTCCAGTAAGTTGAAACTTTACATAGAATAATTAAATATATTGTAGTTCAAAGTCTTAAATTTGGAGTGCCTAAACACAGATGCTGACTTCGTCATCTGATCGCCTATATTAAAGATTTCTTTGCATTTATTCTTTTCTTTTTGTTTATTTATACATTAAGTATTTCTCATCTGTTATTGTACAAAAATAACATTGAATAAAGTACTACAGTTGAATTGCTGAGTAACATTTTCGTTCCGTTTTCATAAATAGAATCCTCGATAAAAAAAATTAGTAGTTCCAAATCTTTTGTCTTTTTCATTATTATGAAACAGAAATTTATAAAATTAATGTACAATAAGTACGAAAGCGCATTGTAATGAGAATATATATATATATATATAATTGGTAAATACAAATTCAACAAAAATCAAAAAAGAACGAAAGAGCAGAAGTTGTTTACATGCGGCCAACAACCAAGATAAAATTGTTTGTTTATTTTAATTTCAAAATATGTGTTGAGTTTTATTGTTTAATCTTATTTTTTGACAAAACACAAAAGTGTTTTCCAATATCTATAAAAAGATTTTTTTTTCATTTTTCTTCTAATTTGCATAGTTATTAATTTGAAAATTCTTCTAGTACTCTGTCTGATCTCTAGTTCAAACTGATAGATTCTTAAATAGTTTCAATCTTTTAATTTTTTCTAACTTCTGCTTTTTGCTCCGCATCAATTTTTATTCTTAGTTTCTTTCACTGTTCATTAATTTCGAAAGAACGTCACCAGTTTTTACCAAATAAACCTAATCACCGAAGAGTCTCGGGGCCCTTAAATATCCTACTCTTTACTAAAGGAGTCAAAATATACCACCATTAAAGGGTTTTTTTACATATATAAATGGCTATTATGTATATATATATATATATATATATATATATATATATATATATATATATATATATATATATATATATATATATACTAAGTGAACTTTGCAGAAATATTCCGAGAAATATATGTTTTAATTCAAATTAGTTGTTATACATTTTAAAACTTAATTTTAAGAACAAAGTGAAATAAAACTAATTAATCTGCATAACACATTGCATTGCTAATACGTAACACATTACTGATGGTTCGGCTGTAATGGCTATTTAAAATGCTGGAGCTCGAGTTTTCCTCAGACTTTAAATTGTCTTGTGAGGTTGAAAAATATTTTGAAAACTTTGATGGTGAAGTAGCATCCATTTTTTTAGCCGTAGACAAGATAGAGCAGTGGGAAAGGAAAAATATCGTCTTTTTTGTTGATTCCAAGGCGGCAATTACGGCCTTAACAACTACTAATCACCGTTATAACTCCAGGATCTGTAAAGAGAAAAAAATGTTAAATATAAAGAACTGCATTAAGGAGTTGAACCCAAGTCATTACGGAATATATGAAACTGCGAGGGCAAGATATGTTAGCCAAGAAAGTATCCCGAATTAGGCAGCCAGATCCTCTTTTTTCTTTGTGAAACATAAAGCAGTGCTTCTCAAACTTTCAATATTTGCGACCCAAAATTCAATCGTAATTTTCCTCGCCCCCCCTCCTTCCATACAATAATAATGCATTGAATTCAATAATAATAATAAACCTTGACGCAAAACTACAATACGACTTAAGCCTCTTAAGTTCCTCCAGCGTATATAAACGTCTCACTCGGCCAGTGAGTTAATTGGCCAGGACATATATATATATACATCTCTCCGAAATATGATATTTTCTATACACTGCTGTCCATAAAACTATTTCGAAGGCTTTGAAATGCAATAAAATGACCTTATCAGGTTTTTGCGAAGGATTTACTTATTTCAGAGGACGTATTTATTCCTTTGCTTCCCCCTCCAAATACACCACATATGCGAGCCTACGTGGAATTCGGTGACATTCGGAAGCGAATCCCCCCCCCCGTAACTTTTAATCAGCAGTTAAAGGATTAATTATAAACCGTTCAAATTATGAAGTTAATTGCTGAATTTTGTGTATAATCGTATTCACGACAAGTCCATGTAGAGAGAGAGAGAGAGAGAGTCACAGGTAGTTATTAAACTTTTGCTTAACTTAGTATCGTTAAATTAATGATCAAAAACATTGTGCCGTACTGATACACCTATAAGTGTATAACATCGGCGTAAATGTGTATTTCATTTTTTATTATGTCAGAATGTATTATCGTTTGTTTACTTTCAGTAAATTAATAATTTTTAAAAATTATATTTTGTTCCCGACTTTTCAATATGCTCGCGCCCCCCTTTCAAGGTTATCATGCCCCCCACAGTTTGAGATACGTTGATATAAAGTGTTATATTTCTGGCACGACATTAAATCCAAACGTTTCAGCCTGTAGGTAGAGAGAACTTTGGGGGTGAATGGAGCATCTTTCTGAGACATCAACCAGAGCATTGAGCGTGGCGTGTTTTACACTTGCTAATGGTCATGACTTTTAGTAGAGAAGTACCTTACCTGTACGGAACAAGATTGGCAGAGATTCAGAATCCAATCCACACTCTTTGACCAGTATGTACCCATGACTAGTGATCTCCTCAATATATTGTTATTAATGTACTTTTATTTTTGTCGTTCTACATTGTATTGGATTCCTCATCGACTTTTGACCAATAGGTCCACATAGGATAAAAAAACATAAGAAATTGCCTTTTCTCTTTGTGCGCAAAAGTGTTTCTTCAACAATATATCATCATTTGAAATCACAACTTTTCGGGGGTACATTATTCATTAATCCACTTAATTTAAAATAAACGTAAACTTGTTGATTTCCAAAATTCCACTCCTTGTCAAACAGTTTTAATTTACAACATTTTTTCCTAAATTACAAAAAAAAAATTTTAAATGGTTGATACTGAAAACTTTTTTTAAAGAGTTCGTTATATAAGTTGCTATATTTTTAAGAATTGTAATGTAGAAGAAACTTAATTAACATATTTATAAGACAATATCATTATTGCGATAAATATTTTTTAAATTCAATCACTATATTGATGAAATATCTTCAAATTCGATCATTCGTAACAAAATAACACCACCAAACCGCTATTTTTCTATGAATGACATACTACAATATTTGAAATGTAATTATGTTACGCGAGATTCTTATGAAATAATACATTAACGACATCCATCTCTATCGTCTTTCATTCATTAATTATTCCTTCAAACCACACAGTAAACACGCAACAACTTTGCATATTATTTGTAAAACTAAATAACAGAATTTTTTTTAAATTTTATTTCACATCAACTTGGCAATTTAATTTATTGCAAAATGATCAAATCAAAAATTGAAAAAATAAATTACATTATTATTGTACCATGAATAATCCAATTTAAATAAATATTTTATTTATTTCATCGGTGAAACGTAATTTTGTCATGTATTTCATAAGTTTATTCTGGTTCATTTATTTGTGCTCCTGACATCCCCAATTGGCTGAAATAATTATTTTACTTTCTTTAAAAAAAATAAAACTTGAAATGTTTATTAAAGCTATAAAATATATTCAGATAAATTTAGAAGAATTATACAAAATAGAAATATCAACATATCATGTCTCCAAGGTAATACCATCATTATCAATGTATCACAATAAAAACATTGACTCTTTTCAACAGCTTGACTAAAAGAGAGATTTTACAATGGTTAAACGCAAGTAACTTTACACGTCTGTACGGTAACGTTGATATTTTAAAACCAAAAACTAATTACAAAAATTCTTATCCCCTATTTGAGTTTTAATTCCAGGTACCAAAATGATAGTGAAAAATAAGTAAATAAGGTATTCTGAATAAAATGAATGTATTCTTGGATGCTATGATTTTACGCTACTACATAGAATTTTGTGAAGACAACGGGTATTGGAAATTCAACACATCTGTTACCTACGATTATTGAATGAGTTTTTGAGAAGATAACGCATACAGGATTCTGCAATACAGATGGCACTACAAAAAAAGTAAATACCTGCAAAATATTAATCATTTGAGTTATCACAAAGTTCGATTACATACTTAAAGCAAATTCGAATAGAAATGTCCGATAAAACTTCAATAAAAGATCTGTCAATCTATGTACCATTGTGGATTATAGTATCACTCAATGGAAGAAGATACAGTAAAATAGATTTCTAAAATTTCTTAAATACTACTCGTATTATTTCTTTATCATATTTACTTTATTCGGAATATATTATTTTATAGATATTCTAATCCAAGTGAAAGATTTTATTTGTTACACTTATTGGTAAACTAATTAAAATTTTGCAAAGCTAGCAGTGAAATTTATTTGTCGAGGAGGCATGAAGACGAAAAACAGTTTCTTAAAATTGGCCTTTAATAATCAATCATAAAGTCACTGCGCTCGTTACTGGAGCGATAAAAACAATAAGTTCAAAAAGCAACATTACCACAGACATCCGATTCGAACCGTCTTCTAATATTGTAAAATTAATTTCTAATCTAAAATGGTGATGCAACCTGCAGTTGCATTGCCAACCAGCCTTTCTCTCCCTCTAAGAGAGAAACCACTCACACTTCTTATATTTCCGTTTCTCCTTCCTTTTTAAAAACTAACATGAGCCGAGTTTAAATACTAGCTCGATTTGCATGGCAATTGCTGCCAACCTCAAATCACGAAACTCAAAAAGATCGGGTTCGAATCGGTGTGCTTACTTTCATTGAGATCATGGAACGGGATTGGAAAAACAACACAAGGAGATCATAAAAATTTGGATCCGATTTTTTTTTTAAATATCTAACAATCGGCCCCCTTTTTCCAATCTCGCACCATTATCTCTTACAAATCAGTAAATTAATTTTAATCTATAATCACATGTTATACAATTTAACACAAAAAAATACATTTTATTCACAATCTTTATTGTAATAAACAAACTAATATTTTAATCTTAAAGAAACAAAGTCTTATTCTCTAAAAAGAAATAATTTTCTACAAAATTCTAACAATTTTATTATTTTCATCATATTTAATGGTATAAACCCAACGGTTTTCTAAAATTTTTATATTATCCGGATGGTCAACTAAATCCCAAACTTTACGTTCCATCATTACGTTAATTTCTTTATCCATTGCATCATGCCATTTAGATGCGTCTCTGGATCTTATCGCCTGTTTGTAACCGTTAGGAATAGTTACTTCAACCATAAGAGCTTCTTGTTGCTCTGACAAATCTGAAAATCCCTGGGATTCGGTATTATCTTTTCTAAAATTAAATAAACTAGGATCATACTCAATATTATGCCTCTTACAGTATCTCTCTATTTCGTTAAAAGATTTCAATCTGGTTGCTTGCCCTTCTATACTATAATATACGTTAGATCCAGTTACTTTCCTACCTATATTTCGAATCCACTTAACCTCTGTACATGGGATCAAGCTATGATTATCGGAAGATACATCTGGTTTTTCAGATGTTGAGGGCATTTCCGTACTTGTCTTTGAAACTAAACGACTCGTTAATGAATCTTTTACTCTATCAAAATCATCCTCATCATCATAATAATCAGGAAGGTTTAAATTATATCCAAGGTTACTATTAACTTTTTGTCTAAAATTAATTCCCCTCTTATTTTCATCGAATCTTACATTAATAGTCTCGACTAATTTATTTTCATCTATCAACCATATTCTATAACCCTTAGTACGTTGTGCGTATCCCATCATAATTCCCATTTTCGCACGCATATCGAATTTTTTTCTAATTTGTTTTGGCACACCAGCATATGCTAAACATCCAAAAGGTATTAGATGCAATACCGATGGTTTTCTACCTGAATATTTTTCGAAAGGCGTTTTTTTACTGTCTTTGTGACAAATTCGATTCCACGCATTAGTGAAACAAAGTAATGCTTCTCCCCAAAACTTATGGGGAACTTCACTAGACTTAAGCAATGTTTTGATGCCATCTAGAGCGGTTAAATTGAATCTCTCCGCGACCCCATTCATTTCTGGCGTATATGAATTTGTTATCTCATGCTTTATACCCAGTTCTGTCAAGAAATTATCCATATCCTTATTACAAAATTCTAGTCCGCCATCAGTTCTAACTGCTATTACTTTTTTACTTAGAAAACGTTCTGCTCGTTTCTGAAATCTTATAAACGTATGAAATACGTCAGATTTATTTCGGATGGGAAATACAGTCACCTTTCTTGAATAATCGTCAATTATACTCAAGAAATATTTATTACCGCCTTGGCTTTCAGTTGGCATTGGACCACAGAGGTCCATATGCAACAATTCCAATGGACGTTTTGATCTTACGGCCCCCGTCTTTTTGAATGAAACTCTCTTGGACTTTGCTAATTTACACGGTATACAATGAGTCTTACCATTATCAGTTAAGCGTGGGAGACCTTTTACACTATCATTTTTACTAGTTTTTACCAAATAATCGTTATTAACATGACAAAAGCGTTGATGCCATATTTCTATTGATCCGTTTTTGTTTTAGCGGTTACATCACTAAAAAAACTAATTTCTTTACTCTTTGGTATAATATAATGATCCGGCTTAAAAAATACAAATTTTCATGGCGTGTCGCCGAGAACAATTTTATCCAGTCTTTATTAAAAACATTAATTTTACCTTTAGTACCCACAAAATGCGCACCTTTACTTTCTAATCTGGAACCGGATAATAAATTTCTCCTCAACTTAGGATTAAATAATACATCAGTCAAAGTTATTTCAGGAAAACTCCCCTTATATTTTACCCTAAATCTAAGTGTACCGATTCCTTCTACGGGATAACTTTTATCCTCCGTTGCTAACGACATTTTCATGTTAATTATCGGTTTAAGATCTAAAAATAAACTCTTGTCATTACAAAAATGACTCGTGGCAGCAGTCTCTATTACCCAAACACCTTTATCAGAGTTTTCCTCAAATAAGATACAACTAGTTACGAGTTGTTTATCTAGTTCTAAAAGACTACATTCAGCTTCACAAAATCTTAAATTTATATTAAACTCTGTGTTAAAAGTTTCATTTACAGTTGAAGGAGATTTTTGTAGAGACTTTTTCTCTTTACAGTTTACTTTAAGATGTCCGTACTTATTACATACATAACACGGGCCTATAGTCTTAATAGATTGTTTAACATTTTTAATAGTTTTACAGTTAAATACCTTACCACCTTTCTTTTGGTAATCATTCTTGCCATTTGGATCTCCATGAGCTGCAGCCGTAGCACCAGGTAACGTCTTCGACTTCTTTGAAGTGAAACTGCTCAAGTAAGCATTCTCCGCTTTCTCCAAATCTTGTTTCATCAACTGAAGACGATTGGCTTCTAATATCAGCTCTGCTTCAATTTTGACAACTCTGAAGTCCTCTTCTTTCCATCTGTAGATTTGTTGCACGGTAGACTGGAATTCCTGAGGAAGCCACCTTATTAATTGAAATCCTATGTACAGGTCGTCCAATTTATGACCCGCTTCTTGTAGTCTGGTTGCCGCTGTCTTTACACGAGATATGAAGATTCCAACATCTTCCCCTGGTTGGTATTTTGTTCCAAAAAATTGATCTAATAGTTGAATTACTCTTGCTCTTGTGACTGGTTCGAAGTGATCTTTTAATATCTTCCATTCAAATCTGAACTGATGTTAGTATAGATCAACGTGTAACATCTATCCTTACGAAGTTGTAGATCTAATTTTTCCTTGTATGTTGCCTCTTCATCAGGTTGCTCTGGCTTGGTCTGTATTATAAACTGCCAGCAACCATAACGCATTAAGAGTACTTGCATATCATGCTTCCACGTGTTCCAGTTGTTTTGAGTCAACACTGATATCTGGTTGTTAAACTCCATATCTGTTACTCGATTTAGCGTACTAGCAACCGAGTTCATAAAAAATAGTTCTAGACTGGAACAGTATTTAAATAGACAAAGTTCATGGCCTGGTTCAACTGCTTAGCCTGCCTCGACACAGTACATGGACTGGGCCCATAACCAAATTTGTTACACTTATTGGTAAACTAATTAAAATTTTGCAAAGCTAGCAGTGAAATTTATGTGTCGAGGAGGCATGAAGACGAAAAACAGTTTCTTAAAATTGGCCTTTAATAATCAATCATAAAGTCACTGCGCTCGTTACTGGAGCGATAAAAACAATAAGTTCAAAAAGCAACATTACCACAGACATCCGATTCGAACCGTCTTCTAATATTGTAAAATTAATTTCTAATCTAAAATGGTGATGCAACCTGCAGTTGCATTGCCAACCAGCCTTTCTCTCCCTCTAAGAGAGAAACCACTCACACTTCTTATATTTCCGTTTCTCCTTCCTTTTTAAAAACTAACATGAGCCGAGTTTAAATACTAGCTCGATTTGCATGGCAATTGCTGCCAACCTCAAATCACGAAACTCAAAAAGATCGGGTTCGAATCGGTGTGCTTACTTTCATTGAGATCATGGAACGGGATTGGAAAAACAACACAAGGAGATCATAAAAATTTGGATCCGATTTTTTTTTTAAATGTCTAACAATCATTGATAAAAAATCGGGTGTCGGATATATGTTCAATACTGTTACTTACATTTCCTTGAACTTTGCTATGATGTATTATAGAAAAAAATTACAAATCCTTATGGACTTTTTGAATTCCCACTCAAATATATTAAGAAATAATTTTAAAAAGAATTATTCAAATTTATATGATTTTATTTTTCTCCTCAATTCAGGTTTACTGGCAGTTCTTAGTGTTACTTCTCTTAACTTACGTTAAAGAAGAAAACTTTAAATATTTCAAAATTATGTCTTTATTCGTTAAGGACAAAAATTACATAAGGTTAATGACTCTTTTGCAGCACAATATATATATTATACAGTGTTTATGCAATATCCATGCGCTTTCGCTTTATCCATATATGTTCTTGTTCGTCGTTATGACATTGTTCTCCTTCAATTTAATGACGACTTATCAGCAATAGATTTCGTTAAAATTCCTGAATTATACAGAGATATAGCTAATGCTTATAACTGCATTGAGAGTAAAATTCTGCTTTTAAAAGATACGCTTTCTGGACCACTCTTAATGATTTTATTAAGTGCTTTCTTAAATTTTTATACTTCATTATCCAACTACTATCTGCCAGACGTTCCGCCAGAATATGTACTTGAAACAGTTTGCAATGTTTTCACAGGAACTGTCATAATAGTTCCCCTGACAATGTGTTTGTCGAATGTTCCTGAAAATATGATGAAAATAAAAGCAACATTTAGCTCATTGATTGAAAAATACCAATGGAAAATGAACGGTGGAAAAGAAATATATTTTCTCGAAATATTAAAGAAAAGGGACGTCATTTACTTTTCGGCTTGTAATATTGTTTTCTTCAAAAAGAGTTTTCTCTTAACAGCTTTTGGAACAGTTTTCACGTATGGATTGATAATTGTTAATCTGAAATGATCTCGTAAGTTACAACTAACGATGCAAATGAATGTAGAATAAAGCATCAAAGTTTTACTGTGTAGTCTTATTTGTAGGGATATTTTTACATAGTAGTAGGTTTTGATTTCAATTAACTCCCTAACGATCGGGTAATTTTGAAGAAAATGATCCAAAAAGTGCCTATTTTTTATTTAATAAAATTATGTAAAACTAAATGTATGTTCAATTATTGTATTTATTTTTAAATTTTGGGTAAATTCTTAGCTTGAAATACAAAATTTGATTTTTTTAAGAAAAGCCAACATTTATGAGTATTATGACTTACTGCATGTTGGTGTTCCGGCAAAAGGGAAAATTAAAAAACATGTGTTTCAAGCATTAAAGGAGAATTCCATTACACTTATGTACAATGCAAAAACACATTATAGTAACTTTTTCTTGTGAGAAAAATTTCAAAGCATGAGATAAAAAAAACCCAACATAACACGAAACTGTACAGATCCATCGTCACTGCTCTCATATTCACTAACCGAACTTTCAAAACAATCAGATAGTTCAGAATTACTCTCAGATCTATTTATAGATAAAGTAGAAAATTCGATTTCCTTCCTAACTGATTCCGTAATGAATACAATATTAATATGTGTGTGTGTGTGTGTGTGTGTGTGTGTGTGTGTGTGTGTGTGTGTGTGTGTGTGTGTGTGTGTGTGTGTGTGTGTGTGTGTGTGTGTGTGTGTGTGTGTGTGTGTGTGTGTGTGTGTGTGTGTGTGTGTGTGTGTGTGTGTGTGTGTGTGTGTGTGTGTGTGTGTGTGTGTGTGTGTGTGTGTGTGTGTGTGTGTGTGTGTGTGTGTGTGTGTGTGTGTGTGTGTGTGTGTGTGTGTGTGTGTGTGTGTGTGTGTGTGTGTGTGTGTGTGTGTGTGTGTGTGTGTGTGTGTGTGTGTGTGTGTGTGTGTGTGTGTGTGTGTGTGTGTGTGTGTGTGTGTGTGTGTGTGTGTGTGTCAGGTTTGAAATGTTTAGATTCACAATTAAGTAAGTAATAAATGAAAATAGAGTGAACTCTTTACCATCGCGTAAGGATTTGTGGGTAAATAAGCCAATTAAATGGTGGAGCAAACGCTCACTTCCACCTCCAGCCCCCAGGGCATCCAATTAGAGTCAATGTTCACTATACCCAGCATCCAATCAGAGAGCAGCCTTCTAAGCTCTCAGTCAAGCCAAAAAACTCTAAAAATTTTCCACCCAGAAGAAGCACCGTAGCCACGCCTCCCGGATTCTGTCGGCCAACCAATCGCCGTCATGCCACTCAGCAGAAAGAAAATCCCTACTATCGTCATGCCCAGCATCGAAGACTTGTCCTGATATGGGATTGAAGACTGTTTTTACAGTCCAGATGCCCAAATACAAACGCCTATACGCCTATTCACTTCCACTTCCAACCAATGAGAGAGCACCCACATAAATCTCAGTAATGCAAAAACTTTCGACCTCATGAAGACAACTTTAAGCCCTTACTCCCGTATTTCATCGTCACAGCCAATAGTCTGCATGCTACATCGCAGACTGGAAATAGCAACGAAAGCCAAGCCGAACATCACAGACATTATGATATGGGATTGAGGACTGTATATCAGTCCAGGTACCCAAAAATAGACTGCCATCCACTGATGAAGGATAAAGCATACTCGAAAAGGCTTAGCTGATGACTCCTCGCCGAGTTATTGTCTTTTGTACCACCCGGTTGCGCGCTAAAGGGCCGCCATGTTGGATTTTATGTGATTGAAGCGAAATAAAGACGTTCTTATTGAGATGATGCCCTCCTCATTTTATCAGCAGGCCTGGGGCCTGACATATATATATATTATCACAGAACGCAGCCCATGTGTATTCACGAAAAGCGGAACTAAGCAACTGAGCAAAGGTTTATCTATATTGTGCTAACATCTAGTATAAAATAAAATAACTATCTCTCTAAACATGTTAATAATAATCTGGTACTGCCTTCTGGTGAGATATAAACATGATTCCGGACATAAGAAACAGATAATTTTAATCTTTTTACCGCGTTACTTTTGAACAGTCCAGCCCGGAAATATCACGTGCACGAGAAATAGAGGGAAATGTCACCCCGTGATTTTGACGGGAGCGAGAAACAGGGGGTTAAGACACTGATTTGCGTAGTTCATATAATTTTTATTCTCTTTTTCGTATGTATCGATTAAAATCTTGCACAAATTAATGCAATTACCTATGAAAATTAGCCTTATGAAATCTCTACATGTGCTAACATTATTTCTTTAATTCATTTGAAAATAATTACTGAAATATTTGCAAAAACTCGATTCTGCATTCCAGACTCTTCCTCAAATTGCCACTTAATTTTTTAAGGAAAAAACCCAAATTTTCTTAAGTGATTTTAAAATGCTACTCCTCCCCTGCAAAAACTGATGTAGACACATGAAGTTTGATTTACAAGTACATCAAACTATGTATAATGAAATTTGGTATGGGTTGTGATAACATGATTGATATTCATAAAATACTTCTTTTTTTGATTGCTTATTGAAAATACCTCTCTCTTCTTTAAATAAAATATAATTTATAAATTCAATTATTTTTTTAAAAATAAATTTTGCTTTGATTCAAAAATACATACCGACTTTTGTTACATGTATTCTTCGCAATTATAAGAAAAAAATATTAAATCATTTGGCGCGAAAGAAAAAACCCTAGCCTTTTAAATAAAAACAAACTAATTTGGGTTTTTTTTCCCTTCCTGAGATAAATCTGTTTTAAGTCTTAATTTGCCATTTTTTTATTGAAAACAATTTTAAAATCTCCGTGCACCGCAAAGTATCACACGGGGCTTACAGAAGTAAGTATTAAACACACATTCAAGGGAAATAAAAAATTGTAAAAAATGAGGAGGTTAAGAAGAATTACAAACAGTTACAACAAATTCACAGAAATTTTTGAAAGCATTTCTGGTGAAAAGAAGTTGGTGAAAATTCGGTGGCCAATTAATATTAAGTCTCTTGAACGCCAGTCTTACGATCTTTCTCTCTCTGACATACTTGGAACACAGAAGGATTACATGTTCTACATTTTCTTCGTTACCAATATTACAGTCACAGGAAGATGAAGGAACTACATTAAATTTGTTCAAGTAGCTTTTGAAATTACCATGACCAGTGAGAAATTGGGTTAATTTTTTGTTAGTGTAAAAATGATGACATGATAGTTCATTGGGATGTGAATAAAAACTAACACAAAAGTTATCATAACTGTGCGTTTTTTAAACTTAAAGTTTTCAAATTTTGTGAGATTATAGAAAAGTATTTAGAGGATACATTTTAGGCTTAAAAAATTAGATTTGATTTGTTGGCTGATTTTTGTCAATTGAATCGCAGTGTGTCTCGAATCGTCTTAATCATAAATGTCATCTTAAATTTAAATTATTCTTATGCTGTTCTTGTGTGTTTCATTTTAAAAATGTATACCTCTTTTCGAATTTACATACGTGTAAATTCCCTAATTTTTTGGTTTTGATTTAATTACGAATTGAGGTAGATTATAATTTTTTAATTAAGTCGTTTAGTTTATGAAAATATATAAATTTGAAATACATAACACAGATCACTAAACTCAATGATGCAACAGCCCATGTGGGCCGAAGTTCTGTGTGTCCAACTTAGATCTCGTAACTTTGGGAATACTCCTCACTAGTTGCAGAATAAAAATCAAGCATTTTTCTTAAATTAATAAAGAAAAAAATAATATAAATTTTTAAATATTCTTGTAGATTCTGCCATTTACCTCTTAATTCTAGCCTCCATATTTAAATACCTCTGAATTAGACTTTTTTTACTTTGGTAGTGTATAGAATTCTTGCGAAATTCTCTCCTCTTTTTATTGCCTCATTTAGTTTCCTTTATATTCATAGTGTAGAGAATTTTTATTTCAGTAAGAGGATATGTCTAAATCGATATAGAATTAAAATGAATTGAATCTTTTAATTATGTTTACAAGAACGGAAAGATATAGAATCAGTTGAACACAAGGATTGAGTGATATAATTGAATTTTAATCAAGCTTGTGTAGAATTCGACATACACTAAGTTTTCTTTTTGGTTAATATGCATAATACCTAGTCTTGGCATCTATTTTGGCTTAGAACAGAATTTTTTCCCCATTTTTCGTAATGTTCTTTTGCTTCCCCCATTACTAGAGTTGAACTATTATTATGGCGAGCAGTCGGACGCCGAACATCTTTGGTTAAAGAGTTTAATATGACATTTAAATATTACAATTACAAACATTAAAGAATATACCTTTGTGTAAACTGCATTATATAGCATGATGACAACAAAAGGGAACATAAGTTCTGCATAATGTTAATACCTCGACAGCAGCTTTTCGACTGACGGTTTCCGAAATTGCATGTCAGAGTTCACTGTCCACACATCGATTTGTTACATTATTACATAGATGAAGCTGAGTTTTTCATAATTGATTCAAATCTTTAAGAAACCAACTGCGCTTTTACTTTTTTTTTAGTTTGATGTAATTGAATTCTAGACACACATTTATTTAAACCCAAAATGAGCAGATTCTACACTCTAACAACGAATTCATTCCTAAACAAAGAACAGTTCTGGTTAGAAAAACAAGAAGAAAATTTGTGTTTTGTTACATTTTCTGCTTGGTATTTTATTAAAATCCGTGGCAATATTATTTGTAAAATATTTCATTGATATCGAAGTGCTAAATTTCGAATATAATACGGTTTTCAACACGGAATTAAAAGCTTTAAAAATCACATTTTCTTTTAAATTCTAAATTTTATTAGCATAATAGAAACTTGAGCATCGAATGTAGTTATAAAATACGAGGCATTATTTCAAAAATAAAATGAGTAAATGTGTTTGTACTATGAATTTATTATCATATACAATACCCCCCTTTAAATTAATATTGATAGAAAAATACACTCACTTCCAAAAGTTAAGCACGGAGATGAAAATGCTAATTTCCAGAAGCCAATCAGAATTGAAGAGGATACAATTGGCTGCAGAGGTAGATGGAAGTATGCAAATATGTTGGGTAACAGCCAATCGTGCTTTTATGTTAAGAAATATGCAAAAAGGGCAGTCTTATAAGAAGCCAGGTTTATGAAGGGTTACAGAAGTTGATTGTAAGTGCTGATAGAAGGTGTTTAAAACTTTCGTACAATTTGTTTTCAAGACATACGTGTTTCGATGACTTCCAGAAAACGAAAGGAAGATTCTGAGCCCTGGCGTGCTGTGGGGCGCATTGAATCAGGACAGTCGATCACAAATGTTGCTCTTTTATTCGGCGTTCATCATTCTGTAATTTCACGTTTATGGAAACAATTCCAAACCGCACAGACAGCTGTCCAATGGCCAGCAGGTGGTTGTCCAAGAGTTACAACCCCCGCAGAAGATCGATATATTGCTATTGTAGCCAAGCGGAATCACAGAGCGTCCTCCACACGTGTGACATCTACGGTTACAGCATCCATTGGTAAGGCTATATCTACAGCTACTGTACGCCGAAGATTACATATGAATGTACTGTATGCCCGGGTACTTCCAATTTGTGTTCCTCCATCCATCGAATCAAGAGGGGCACGATTAAAGTGGTGCCGGGAACATTACAATTGGACTGTGTCTGACTGGGACAATGTCATGTTTACTGATGAGTCAAGATTTGCTCTGGAGCCAGATGACAAGCGTAAAAGGAAATGGCGTAAACAAGGAACACGCAAACAGCCCCCAAAACATCACGCATTCCGATTCGGAAGCATTATGGTGGCGGCAGGAATTTCATTAGGATACCTCACCGACCTGCACATCTTTAAACGGGGATCTGTAACGGCTGTCCGGTATCGAGATGAAGTCCCAGAAACTATTGTGAGATTGTACGCTGCAGCAGTTGGCCCTACTTTTGTTTTAATGGACGATAACGCGCGTCCCCATAGAGCTGCCATCGTCGATGACTACCTGGAGAGTAAAGTGAATGCGCATATGGCGTGGCCAGCTGACTTTAATCTCATTGAAAATCATTGCGATGCTCTCGGCCGTGCTGTATCTTCACGTTTCCCACCTCCAGCCACTCTTATTGAGCTGGAAACTGCTCTACAAGAAGAAAGGTAATCGCTTAATTCTGCGGTGTTTGACCACCTAATTGAAAGCATGGTCAGAAGGTGCAAACTTTGCATACAGATGAGGGAGGGGGATCTCATACCCTATTATTGTCCTTTTTTCATTTTATGCTGTTTATATTCACTTTATACATAATTCTGTTTGTCTCCAGCATGACATTATCTGATAACTTACAAAAATTTAATATTGTTTTCATTTCTGTATATAATTATTGATTTTGTTCTATGTATAAATATATATGCTACTTTACTGCCAAATTTTGTGTCAATCAAAGCAGTATTTGTTGATTTTTTTGTATTTTACATCTACTTGCTTAACTTTTGGAAGTGAGTGTATATCTTCAGCGACGAAATTTTCATCCCATTATATATTTTTAACATCTTTGTTATACCTTGAATGTTATTATAAAATTTTCTCAAATGTATAAAAAATATGTAATTGTTTTACTCATTTTGTTTAGGTGGCTTTTATCTCTCATTCATAACAAAAATCAATACCTAAAATAATATTTGCACTTTTTTCAAATGGTGATTGATTTTTATGTTTAAAGGCTTACTGTGTGTTTAAATTTGTGTAATGTGTTGTTAAGGAGTTAATAACCAGAAAAATCATTAAATTTCTCATTAACTTATTACTCTACTTAATATCAATAGCTTACTCGTATGAGCAAGACTTTTTTATGGTTTTGAGACAAACTTCATCTCATCCCTTGTAACACTAAATAATTTTTTTAAAATTTAATTTATAAGGAACGTATATAAACTTTTCTGCTTGAAAACTTAATCTATATGTCAAAAAAGTGGCTAAATGTTCAAAGCGTTTAAATATGCTGAAGCCCTTTTTATTTTTTTAATTAATCTTTCTTACAAAAATCAATAAGTGTACAGAGAATTATTTCCACACAGCATCTATATTTTGCAAATTTTATACTTGCTACTGCGTTTTATTCATGAAAAATATATTTTGGAAACATCCCTGTCATTTGGATACTTGTAAATCCTTGTTTGATATTAGTGTGAAAATGAAAAGTTGTAAACCTAAAGTTCTGATTAAATAAGAGCAGAAATTGTTTTGAATAAATTCTAAAGAAATAAAATAATATTACAATCACAAATACAAATTCGGATGTTTAATTTGCTACAAATTAAAATTATACTACCACTTTAGTTGCTAATGTTTCAGAACCATTACTTTCTTCAGCTCATCATTAAGTGTTGCTTAGGAAAATCTGTATTTGTTGGAATCGTTTATCACATTTGTGTAAAAGTGATCATATTAAGCGTGTATATTTGTTATGCTACTTTCACATTTTATCATTTGATTTATATGAAAAAGCTCCGTGTACTCAATTCTGGATCCATATGAAGCAGATATTGGGAAGCTAGACACAAAATGCGCGATTTGTAGACTATACTGTCGACTTGTGTTTCTTTTTATTTCTTAATCTTTTCTGTTTCTTGTTTTGTCTGCAGTTGTCTTATAATACACCATTGGAAATAAAAAAAGAAACGTTCATTTTGAAAAGGAAACCTTCAGATTTGGTAATTTTAAAATACAAAATAATGTCAGGACACCATTTATCTATATATATATATTGATCTGTCAGTAACTTATATTACAGTTTATGAAATGTAGTTATATTACACGAAATACTGCTTTGTAGTAAAATAAAATATTAAAGAGAGAATAATTCACCACAATAAAAAAAATCTTCTACACATTAATTATTCATTCAAACTACAGTAAACACGCACCCGCTTTACGTCTATTTGTGAAATCAAATGTTATTATATTTATATTTAAATTCCTTTTACATTAATGGGGCAATTTAAGATGCTGTAACATAACTAAAGGTAAAATGGAGGAAAAAATTATATTATTATGTTATGAATATTGTGAATAAGCTATTTTAAATAAATATTTGATTTATTTCACCAGCAAACCATAATTTTATCACGTATTTCAAAAATTTATTCTGGTTCAATTATTTGTGCTCCTGACTTCAGCGGCTGGTTAAAGAAAAATTGTATTAATATTAAAAGAAAGTCCTAAAATGTTTCAATAAAGCTATAAAATGTATTAGAGGAAAATTTAAAGTATTACACACAAAATGGAAATATCAACATATTATATCTCCTAGGTAATACCGTAATTATCAATGCATCACAAAAACAAAACTGTGACTCTTGTTAACAACTTGTCTCAAAGAGAAATTTTACTACAGTTTAATGAAAAGAATTTTACACGTCTGTTCGGTAATGTTGATATGTGATATACTAAAAGCTAAATACAAAACTTTTTACCACCATCTTGAGTTTTCCTTCCAGATACCATAATGATAGTGAAAAATAAGTGAATAAAGTATTCTGAGTATAAATGAATGTATTCCTGAATGCTCTGGTTTAATGATCTACATGGAATTTAATGACACCAACGGGTACTGGAAATCCTTCACATCTGTTACCTATTCTACCTCACTGCTAAGGTGTATGGCTGTTGAGATCACTGTTAATGCCGGATCATTCTGTGAAAGGCTGCGTTGAGACGACATTGGGATACTCCTGGGTGTGAGCCTTGATAGATCACAGTAAGTGTGAGAGAACTTAAGCGAATCTGGAAGTCAATCGGAGAAAGTCCGTTGGAGTGTGTTGGGGTGGCGTAGAGTGTCGAAACCTATAGAAATGTTTCTCTATCGTCTGTGAAGTTGTTGTTGTTTCTAATGCCACCAATTTGACGTAGTCAGATCGAGGCTCACGAAATTCATCTTGGCAAGGGACTAGAAGTACGCCTGTCGTTGGCCTTGAGCACCTTACAGATGACAGTACGATTTAGTTCGGCGAAAATCCCCGAAGGGACGATAGATGGCGACACCACCTATCTCTACCTCCAAAATTTCTGCATGGAACTGAAGGGGAGGGAAATATTCTCCAGTCCCTGCGCTCGTGACTCAGCCCGCAAGACGTCGGACCCACTGATTTATAGAGCACGTACTCCGTGTGCACTCGGAGGGTATTTGGTGGCATCGGACATCGAACCCAGGCCTTCCGGTCTAGAGTCTGATGCTCTAACAACTAGGCTACCCACGGTTCTATAGTGTATCGAGAGTCCTTTTGATATCTCTTTAAAGAACAAATACGTTACGCCCTTCCAAGTCTCTCGTAATGCAAAATCTCTTCCACTTAGACGTAGCCGAGATTATAATTAGTCTATCGATCCTAGTCACCCTTCACACGGTGGACTTTGAAGCTGGAGGTTAGTATGGTAACTGCATCGGTCACCTTTGCATCAATTGGATAAAAGGAGGTCAAAAGTTCACTTGCCTTAGAACATAAGTGTCGGAGTGTCCGGTCGCGAATAGTTTCCCACGGGAAACTACATGACCATTGATACTTCACTTGTTCCCTAACAGGAAATGGGTCCTTTGGAGTGGACCCCCGCACCTACAATAATTGAATAAGTTAGCAACAAGACAACGCATATAGGATCCTAAAATATAACTAGTATTACGGAAATGAATGAATATGTGCAAAATATTAATCATTTGAGATATTACAAAGTTCAATTACATAGTTAATTCAAATTCACTCAGAAATGTCCAATAAAAGTTAGAGAAAAGATCTGTCAATATAGGTATCATTGTGGATAATAGTGTCACTCAATGGAAGAAAATATAGTAATAGGTTTCTAAATTTTCTCAAATACTATTCATATTATTTCTTCATTACATTCCCTATATTCGCGCGCGCGGAATATATTTTTTTATAATTACCCTAATCCCCAACTTAAACATTTCATTGATAAAAAATCGGGTGTAGGATATATGTTCAATACTGTTACTTATATTTCCTTGAACTTTGCTATGATGTATTATATAGAAAAATTACAAATCCTTATGGATTTTTTGAATTCCCATTCGAATCTATCAAGAAATAGTTTTAAAAAGAATTATTCAACTTTATACGATTTTGTATTTCTCATCAATTCAGTATTACTGGCAATTACCAGTGTCATATTTATCTTTATATAACCTACACTACAAAAGTAAAATTTGATTTCCAAATTACGTCTTTTTCCGTTAAGAACAAAAATTACGCAAGATTAATGATTTTTCCTAGACTATATATTACACATTATGTATTCAATATTAATGCGTTTTCGTTTTATCTGTATATGTTCTTGTCCATCGTTATGCAATTGCTCTTCTTCAATTTAATGACGACTTATCAAAAATTGGTTTAGTTAAAATTCCTGAAATGTATACAGAAATCTTAAATGCTTATAACTGCATTGAAAGCAAAATTCTAATTTTAAAGGATATACTCTCTAGACCACTCTTTATGATTTTATCAAGTGATTTTCTAAAATTTTTATACTTCATTATCCGACTATTATCTGCCAGATGTCTCATCACAATTTGTGCTAGAAGCAGTTTGCAATGCTTTCACAGGAGTTGTCATCATAGCTCCCCTGATAATGTGTTTGTCGAGTGTTCCTGAAAGTAGGATGAAAAAAAGGCAACATTTGAGTTATTTATTGAAAAATACCAATTGAAAATGAACGGAGGAAAAAATATATTTTCTTGAAAGATTGGAGAATAAAGACGTCGTCTACTTTTCAGCTTATGATATTGTTTATTTCAAGAAGAGTTTTCTCTTAACAGCTTTTGGAACAGTTTTTACGTATGAATTGATATTTGTTAACCTGAAATGAATTTCATAAATTAAAACTAGCCATGTAAATGAATTGGGAATAGAGCATAAAAATTTGTCGTGACCCCGAAGGTTGCAGGAGTTGTAGGGGTCATTGAAAAAGCAGACATTGCTATAAAAAATAAAAGTTTTTATTTCAGACCAATCATCTTATGATTAATTTTAATTGAATGGCATCGGTATAGCAATCTTAATAAATTCTTATAGATTATAAAAAGTACAATTTGCTCTTGTAGATCACTTGTCAGCTCTTTCCTAAACTGTTATGGTCCTCTTCAAATCAACTTTTCTAATATCTCCACTTCACCGAAGGCAGTTATGACTCGAATGATAACTTCAAGACTAACTACTCACGATTTACAAGCCACGATTAACATTAACACACCCTTTGCCAGGGTTTAAATAGCATTTACATTAGCCTAAAATTAAGTAATCTCTATGAAAATTGGTTAAAAACTCAGTTAAAGAATAATTCCTCCAAAAGGATTAGTTCAAGAACAATGGACAGAACCCGTCACAAACTAACTATTCTCATCTTATTTGGCGTGTTATTTTTCCATGGTAGTAAGAATTGATTTTGGTTTAAAAACTAATTTGTATGGTTCATGCAATTTCTGACAACCTCATCATTACTGTGATTATCTACTGCACAACTTTAGAATATACTCTGAAATTAATACTATTACAAATGAAAAACGTCCCTTGTGAAATCTGTACATTCACTGACTTTTTTTCTTAATTTTAATAGAAAAAAATACTTAAGTTTTGAAAAAATGTGTTTAAGTATTTCAGAATTTTCAAAATTTCTACCTTAATAAAGAAGAATATTCTAAACAATTCGCAAAAATCATACATTTGTAATCATTATTAAGCTCTAAGTTAATATTTACATTGGGAAATTGATTTAATTTCTCTTCCTTCATAAATATATTTGTAGAGATGTTAAAGCAATTATGCTTTTTTGGTATTTGTATCAGATAAAAATTTGATAGTAATATCTAATACAATTTGGTTTAACAGAAACTTTAATCACAAATATTATCTTAAATTTTAATTACTTTTATGCTGTTTCTTTGTGTGTGTGTGTGTGTGTGTGTGTTTCATTTTTAAAACGTATATCTCTTTTTGAATCTTCTTATTTGCAAATTCACTAATTTTTTGGCTTTGATTTAAATACATATTATAATGTTTTAATTAAGTCGTTCAGTTTATAATAGCTTATAAATTTGAAGTGCATAATATTGCATTACGCATCACTAGTTTCAAGGGGGAGGGAGCAAGCAATTTTCTTAATTAAAAAGACCCAGTACCCCAAAAATTACCAAATTATCGATTTTGATTTTTAGTCATGTGTTTTGCATTATTATCTTTCGATTGATTTATCACTTTTGTAAGTCGGAAAACTAACAGCTGAAATAAACTTCAATTGAAAAAAGTAAACAAACAAATTAGGTAAATCGACTATTCCCCCTTTTTAGATAAAAGAAAGACTATAAAAAAGCTTTTTGATTAAAAAAATCTATTTTAAAAACAGAAATAATAACTATAAAAAAGAAAGATGTTATGTATAAAGCATGATACTGCTGTTGTTGTTACAAATGCCACCTGATCGACAAAGGGCAGACCATGGCCCACGAAATTCATCATGGCAAAGGGCTAAGTGACGCCCTGTCGTTAGCCGTATCTTTGAGCACCATACAGGTGACAGAACGATTTTGCTCGGTATCACCCCAATTTTGAGAACACTCCGGGGTGATCAGATGCCTCCCACCAACCTCACGAGAGGACTTGCGGTTAGACGACTATTTAAAGTATCTCCATGCCGCAAAGGCACTATTCATTTTCAAACATCCATGTCTTAGCTGGTAACCCAGTCCCAACGGCACCGCAGTCAGCTTCGCTAACCACTATAGCGGTTGGGCTACAAGCATGATATTTCTAAGGCGTTACAATAATGGATTTTTTTCTTTGTGAAATGTGTGTATGTAAAATTTTTGAATTAAATCATTTTATATATTAATAATTTCATAATTTCATTCCTCATATGTTTTCATACAAATATAATATTTCAAAACTATGTGAAGGGGGAAATTTTAATTTCTGTCATGACTTTTTTTTAACACTTTTCCTCGAATTTTCTTATGCAATTAATACTCTCTAAAAATTTGTCATTTATTTTTAAAAAAGTATGGGTTCAAATGATATGAAAAGGCGATTATTTTAAAGAAAAATATATAGCTAATGTTTTAAAGTGATATTTTAAGTTTATTTAAGCTTATTATAATTATTTTTTCAGAATTATAAACTTTAAAGTCTTTAAGTCTCAGTTAGTGTGGTTTTTTTATACATTAGAGTATTCAAATTGCGACTCGTCGTTCCACAATTATTTACCAATCCTATTTTTTTACTGTGTGTTATATATAATGCGTATTACAAAACTGGGGATCCATTTTGCTGTAAACTGAATATTTTACTAAAAAAAATTAAAATATAGAAGATATTGACTTTTTCATTGAATTTTTTAGCATGCATATTATTTTATTTTTTTTCTTCAAAACTAATTACGTTATTGTGAAATCGATCCTTAAAGTTGTTTAAAGCATCCTTAAAAATATTTTTTTAAAAAAATTCAGATAAAAAAATTAATAATTAAAAAAGAAGAAAAATTTTAAAAATTTTCAAATTTTCATTAAAAAAATTTAAAATTTTGAAAATTGTTTGAATAATATGAGCGAAATTTCATTTAGTATCATTCTCTTGAATAAAAACATTGTATGGAATTCTAAAATGCAAATTATAAATACATAAATAAAAAAAAATGTTCAAAGGGTACAAAGCCCCCTAAAATAAGGGTTAGAAATAATATGTATTTTTTTAAATATCCTTGTAGACTCCGAATTATACATCTATATTCTTACCTATACAAGATGAGTACAAATGATGTGTATTCGATTGTAAGAAATCCTATTTTCAAAACTTCTTCATATATTACAATAAGTGATACATGAATGCAAAGAAAAATGTACCGAGTTTTTTTCCACCAACGATCAACAGCTCATTTAAAATTACTGGGATTAAAATCCAATCATGGCGACAATGACAGAAAAGAGTTTTTGAACATTATAGTATGCACAGATTTTTTCTGTTATTTCGGTGAAACGGGCGTTTAGAAATCGCTATAGAAAAGAAGCGTTTTCGTGAGCACACTGCGATGGTATCATCAATTTAAGAAAGCAGATTGCTTTTGTAAAAAGAAAAGCAGAGCGGCCTGTCAAGCATCTTGGAAGAATCAGTTGAGGGGGTGAGCTGGAGTTTTGTTCTAAGTCCACAAAAAAGAGGTCTTGCCGCCTGTGAACTTGAAATGCCCCAGAAAACGATATGGGATATTTTTTTAAAAAAATTATACTTCAATGCGTATTATTTGCAATTAACTCAACAAATGACAAGTGATGACACGTAAGCATTTGTGCAGCATTAAGAACCATTGATAGAATGATGCTACAAAGTGTATGGAACGAATTGGGTTGCAGTTTGGATGTATGCTGTATAACAAGAGGGTCACACATCGAACATTTGTAACAGAAAAAAACACTTGGTGTATTTCTCTTTACATTCATGCATCACTTACAATATGTGCTATGATGACACATAAAATAATAGTGAAATATTAAATTATATTCACTTTTCCGGCGAGGAATTCTACAACATTCAATATGACTGCCATTCTCAGAGCCCATTGTCTGCTCAATAATTCCTATGGTCGTACGCAACATGTCATAAGGAATGTTCTACATTGCCTAGAATAAGAGTACACTCACTTCCAAAAATTAAGCAAGATGTAAAATGCAAAAAAATCAACAAATACTGCTTTTATTGACAAAAAATTTGGCAGTAAAGTACCATATATATTTATACATAAAACAAAATCAATAATTATATACAGAAATGAAAACAATATTAAATTTTTGTAAGTTATCAGATTATGTCATACTGGAAACTTAAACAGAATAATGTATAACGTGAAAATAAACAGCATAAAATGAAAAAAGGACATTAATAGGGTATGTGATCCCCCTCATCTGTATGCAAAGTTTACACTTTCTGACCATGCTTTCAATTAGGTGGTCAATCACCGCAGAATTAAGCGGTCACCTTTCTTCTTGTAGAGCAGTTTCCAGCTCAATAAGAGTGGCTGAAGGTGGGAAACGTGAAGATACAGCACGGCCGAGAGCATCTCAATGATTTTCAATGAGATTAAAGTCAGGCGAATATGCTGGCCACGCCATATGCGCAATCACTTTACTCTCCAGGTAGTCATCGACGATGTCAGCTCTATAGGGACGTGCGTTATCGTCCATTAAAGCAAAATTAGGACCAACTGCTGCAGCGTACAATCTCAAAATGTGTTCTAGGACTTCATCTCGATACATGACAGTCGTCACAGAACCCCGTTTAAAGATATGCAGGTCGGTGAGGTATTCTAATGAAATCCCTACCCACATCATAATGCTTCCACCTCGGAATGCGTGAAGTTCGGTGATGTTTTGGGGCTGATTGTTAGATCCTTGTTTACGTCATATCTTTATACGCTTGTCATCTGGCTCCAGAGCAAATCTTGACTCATCAGTAAACATGACATTGCCTCAGTCAGATACAGTCCAATTGCCATGTTCTTGGCACCTTTTTAATCGTGCCCCTCTTGATTGGATGGATAGAGGAACACAAACTCGAGGTACTCGAGCATACAGTCCAATCATATGTAATCTTCGGCGTATAGTAGCTCCAAATGTAGCCTTACCAATGGACACTTTAACTATAGATGTCACACGTTTGAAGATCGCTCTGCGATTCAGCTTGGCTATAGCCAAGCTGAATCGCAGAGCGATCTATATCAATTTTCCTTTGGGCGACCACCTACGAGCCTTCGGACAACTGTCTGCTTGGTTTGGAATTTTTTCGATAAACGTGAAATTACAGAATGATGAACGCCGAAGAAAAGAGCAACATCTGTGATTGACTGCCCTGCTTCTATGCGCCCTACAGCATGCCAGCGCTCAGGATCTTCCTTTCGTTTTCTGGAAATCATAGAAATACGTATGTCTTGAAAACAAATTCTACGAAAGTTTTAAACACCTATCAGCACTTGCAATCAACTTCTGTAACCCTTCATAAAGTTGGCTTCTTATAAGACTGCCCTTTTTGCATATTTCTTTACATGAAAACATGACTGGCTGCTACCTACCATATTTGCATATTTCCATCTACCTCTGCAGCGAATTGCATCCTCTGCAATTCTGATTGGCTTCCGGAAATAAGCATTTTCCCCTCCGTGCTTAACTTTTGGAAGTGAGTGCATTAACATTGATTCCCTGTAATCCGAGGACGATTACAAATGCAATATTTGTTATCAACACTTCTGACACAAGTTTACGTCCTCTGCCTAGACGAATTATCAGTAACTGTTTCTTCGAACTTCTTAATCATTCCTTTCAAAGCGTTAAGCGATAAAGCCCACTTACGTAGCTTTTGTTGGGCTCTAAGCTGATGGAGAGTTACGGAGGATTTAGATAATACAATTTTACCTGTAATACACGTTCTGGTAATATGAATCGTATATCCACTCGAGCTGACTCGAAACTTTTTATACTCCAAATTACTGGAGCGATTGTTGCACATCAAAACATAAGTTTTGTGTTTCTTTCACATCCGTGTTTTATTCTGATTCTCGGTTTAGTTAGCCACAACAGCGCATTAAATACACCTATCGACGATTTTTGGAACTAGGTTTGTTTTTTTAAATGGAATCTTACTTTCCGTGTTGTCTTTAGCTCCATACCAAGTTTGGTTGTTAGATTGAGATTTAGGTGGTTCTGAATGTCAGTTAAAAAGAAATTACCCTGTATATTGTTAGCATTGACTAATGTAGTATGAATTAATAGTTTTTTCTAATTAATTCGAAATATTTGTAACAGTATCATACTTTAGTTGGTATAGTATTCGTTTAATATCTATCTCACAATGTTTGATTATTTTGAAATCCTTTGCTGGTATCATATGGAGATCTATGTCAATTGTGCAATTTGGAACAGAATAATTGGTTGTGCAACTTGAACTCAAAGTCATCATTAGATTTGAACCCTGTCGCATACGATTTAAATTTAGAAATTACTAAATATTTAGTTCAATAAAGCTTCTTTTTCCGTTTTCTTTCTCTATAAAAATACAACGAACTCTGGTTGGCTGTGCATCGAAAGTCAACCTCAGCCAATACTTATAGAAAGAACTCGTCATTTTGAAGAAAAAGGATTGAAAAAAACAGGAAAAGTAAGCTACAAATGTATATATTTATTTTTCCTTTAAATGAGGCTTATTAAATAGAATCCTATAAGAACTTTAAAAAAATAATAATGCATAAGCCAATGCTTCAAATTTCTAACAAAGTTACATTAAATATTGTGCTTCTTAGTGTATTGATTATTGATTTTGGCCTTTAGTCTTTATACCAATTACACTGTTGGCCAGTAAATTTACAATACTATAAAATTCGGATGAAGCAATTCCTAAACTCGCATGAAAGAAGGGCTGGAAAATGCAAAAGATTAACATCGATTGCTAATGGAACAATGTAGATGGGGAATACACCGTAAAATCCTTTGTATAATGCTCACCGGTGTACATCGCGTACTTTGAAGCTGCAATTTTTAATTTTGAGGTATATTCGCCGTATAACGTGCACCCCCTTTTTTTGCGAAAAAAATCTGAAATATAAGTATGCAGTGTTGTTTTCCTAAGCTTTTGTAAAAATAGTATACTTTTTTTAACTCTACAACCTTTTAAGTTCGTTAAGAATGTCATTTCTTTTAAATAAACATTATTTTGAAATGCGTAGAAGTCTTATTTTTTAATGCTCATCTCTTTTGATTTTGATTTTTACAGCTCTCATTTTTATACCCGGCGTATAACGCACACCCGTAAATTTCAATCGTATTTTAGTTTAAAAGTGCGCGGTATACGTCGGATTTTACGGTACTTCATTGTGTATTGATGGGAGGCCGCCGGCCCCTGAGATACAGTTTTAATTTTTGCATTTGCCCTGTTTACAGGAAATAGGGATTACACAGGAATGTGGGTGCGTCTAGGTTCAACGGACCTTATGGCCGGCAAGGTTGTGTTCTTGCGCAGACTGTTGAGTCCAATCAGGGTGGTAGATTTGAGGGTAATGAATCCGTAGCGGATTCTTTTCGAAGTGGTGCGGTCAGCTTTAAGGCTACAGTGGACAGTTAAAATGTGGAAAATTGACTAAAACATCGAAAAAATTTTTTTGGCTTATTTTAATATTATATTAGCTTCTCTATCAAACGCAAAAAAAAATTTTTTGGTTTCATGCATTTTTTACTGAGTTATGGGGTAGTTCCGATTCAGTCATTCATGACCACGCCCCTTTGTTTACATTCTGATGTCATGCTGACAAAGCTGTCATGTACTTTGACAGTACGAATTTTATTTACTGTAGACATAGCCTCTCTAATTTTTATTTTTAAATGTTAATTTATCAAGGTCTGGATGGCAACAATTTGTTTTAACTGTATCTGAGACCTAAATCGGCATTATTTGTTTACAATTCGTTCGAACTTGCGTTTGCATTTTTCGTTCAATTTTATTCAAACTTTATATTGATTTTACCAAAACAAAAGTGCTTTTCAGAACTAAAGTTCATTTTAAATTGCCTTTGTTATTTAAAATTTTTATAATAGATCTTATGTCATCGAGATATAGAAAACCTAAAGGTCATCCTACCAAAAGGAGAAAGATGTTGGCTGAAAATAGTAAGAAGCGATGGCAGAAATCTTCTAAAACTGTTGATGAAAAAACAGTAATAGTATGGTATTGCAGAGAGATACATTGTCTGAACCGAGTACATCTTCCCAACCTGAGGCAAGCTATATTTTCACCCACAAGGCTGTGTTTTCTGAATTATTGCAGAAAGTTCCTTGTAAATATTGTACAAACTGTACCCTTGTTATAAAACAACACCATTTCATGGGGTATTCTACAAAGATGGAACTTTTATGCGAATCATGTCATGAAAGCTATGGAAGTGTTTTTTCAAGTTTCCAAGAAGAGGCCAAAAATTCACATGATATAAACAGCAAACTGGTGAGTGCCTTCCTATCCATAGGCAGAGGGCATGCTGCTTTGGAAACGTTTTCATCTGTGCTCAACATGCCAACAATGGACCGAAAAACATTTGCCAAATGCATGCACAACTTATCCGTGAAAAACAAAGAGGTGAAGAAAAAATGCTCGAAATGTCACGTCAAGCTGCTAGAGAAGCTCACGTAAAAGTTGATGCTTCTCTAAAAATCAGGAAATAATTGATGTGAGTGTATCATATGACAGTACTTGGCAAAAGCGAGGACATACATCTAACCTAGGATTAGGAATAATCATCGATATCCTTAGTGGACTTGTCCTTGACTTTGAAGTATTGTCGAAATACTGTCATAATTGTGTAGTTGCTGGTCGAGATATGGGAGTCGATAGTGCGGAGTTCCACATATGGCAAAAAGGACATGCGGATGAGTGTGACAAAAATTTCGATGGAACTTCTGGAGCCATGGAGATGTACGCTGCACTAATTATGTGGAGGCGATCAATTAGTGATTGCCAAATGAGATTCGTTTCCATGCTGAGTGATGGTGACTCAAAAACTTTTCAATTTTTGTCGGACAATAAAATATATGGTTCTGATATAAAAATTGAAAAGGAAGAGTGCCTGAATCATATTGCAAAGAGGCTAGGCACATCGTTACGTAACAAAGTGAAAGAATGGAAGGTGAAAAAAGTGACTCTTGGTGGGCGTAAGCAGGGAAGCCTTACAGATAAAAACATCGCAAAGTTGCAAAATTACTATAGAAAGGCAATAAAAGATAATGTCCCTGATACCGATAAAATGAAAACTGCTATATATGCCAGCCTGATGCATTGCTCGTCAACTGACAAAAAGCCTATGCATGGTAAGTGTCCTGAAGGGGAATCATCATGGTGTTTCTATAAAAGAGCTATAGCCAAAGGTGAGACCCCAGGGTCACACAGTTCCATGAAAACTTACTTGTCGCCACAAGTAGTGGAGAAAATTATGCCTGTTTATCAACGTTTAGCTTCAGACACCATTCTTGAAAGATGCGTAGCAGGCAAGACGCAAAATTCGAATGAAAGTTTGCATAGCTGCATTTGGCGAAAATGCCCAAAAGAGGTATTCGTCTCCAAAAGGAGGCTGGAAATAGCAGTAACGGATGCCATTGAAAAGCACAATTTGGGCTATGTAAAATCTCTTGAAGCGAAAGAGGACTCATGTCTAAATGACAGTTTTTCTTTGACTATTGCACAAAGACAAGATAAACGACGCATTTCTCAGAATATTTCTACAAAACAAAAAAGGAAAAGAAATGCCACGAATACAAATGCAGCCTATAGTGCCGGTGCTTTTTAAATTTTTTTATCAGACTTAGCAAACAGTTTTCTTGTTATGAGTAATTAGATTTGTTATTTTTTTGAATTTTTGTAATTTAATTGTATTGAAATACTTTATTTTTGCTCATTGTGATTAATGAAATATATAATATATTATCTGGTTGATGAAATAATAATGAAATACATTCTGTTAATTTACTTTAGATTTTATTGGAATGTTCTTGCTTACTTCAATTTTTATCATTATATATATTACATGTCAATGTGACTGTTACAATAAATATTGCAGAATCTTATACATATATTCTATGTTTATCTTATCTTTATGATATTAGTGTTTTTCAAATTTATATGAATGTCTTTAATTGTTTTTAAAAAAACTAAGTTTTTTCCTTTAGAATAATAATAGCTGTTGTTCTAAAAAATGAAACCTTCCTCGAAAGCATTGAATTTTTGTAATTTAATCTCTTTGAAATACTTTATTTTTACTCATCATGATTAATGAAATATATAATATACTATCTGGTTGAGATAAAACAATGAAATATATTCTGCTAATTTACTTCAGATATTATAAGAAAGTTCTAGCTTACTTCAATTTTTATCACTGTATATACCACGTGTCAATGTGACTGTTACAATAAATATTGCAGAACCTTATGTATATATATTCTGCATCTATCTTATATTTGTATGATATTAGTGTTTTTCAAATTCATATTTATATCTTTAATTTTTTTTAAAAAAATAAGTTAATTTCCTTTAAAATAAAAAAAAACTGTTTTTCTCAGAATCAAAAATTTGCCTCGAAACCAAAACTCAAAATGTTCCATGCGTTGCAATTTTTGTCGAATTATAACAAAACTTTCCAAAAGTATTCATCTAATGTATATTTATAAATTCTTGGATGCATTGTAGTAATAGTGATAGGCTGAAAGAAGAAATTAAAGTTTTTTATGTAGGAAATCATTAAAATTCTTGAAATTTTATATAAAAATTTGCATTTACCCATATTTTGTAAATTATCATATAAAACATTACATTGTATGCATACATTTGTAAAGAATTGCTTAAAGAAGTTAAATCAGGTGAAAACATGAAATTTAAAAAAAAAATCAAAACGCATGGAACGTTTTGAAATTTTCGTTAAAATTTTTTAAATTTTAAATTTCTTAAAAACTAATCATTTTTCTCACCAAATTTTTTATATGGTTTTAGTTCTAAGTTACATACAGCCAGTAAAAATTTGGGGCATGTTTGTAAAAAATTAAATTTTTTTTTTTTTTTTTACTGTCCACTGTAGCCTTAAAAAGCACGTACATGCCATTTCTAAAGCCCAACATCTCTTTTATGAAAAGAAAAAATTCACGCCATCAGATGATGCAAAGAAAAAAAACTTTCGACGACTGGTCACGGAACCAGATAATGCGACGCTATAGTTGGTTCATTTTTAATTTCTCTGACTAAACCCAGTTTCTTAATTTAACATCGCACCATGACTTAAGTTAAAATTAATTCTAAATGAGATAAATTAATGAAACTAATCAATACTGATCGTACAGTGGTAAATAATTATATTTATTGATTAACATACTGGAAACAACGTTAAAATTTACAAGGGTGGTACTTATCTGAGAGGAAGGGAGTGGATGGAGAGTGACCCCGGGTAGCGAGTTGCTTTCCAGGTGGGAAGTTTTTCTGGCAGACGTAAGAGGGGAAAAGCTGCGAGAAATGGCGTGTACGTGCGTTTTAAAGTTGACCGCACCACTTCGAAAAGAATCCGCTACGGATTCATTACCGTCAAATCTACCACCCTGATTGGACTCAACAGACCGCGCAAGAACACAATCTTGCAGGCCATAAGGTCCGTTGAACCTAGACGCACCCACATTCCTATGTAATCCCTATTTGATGTAAACAGGGCAAATATAAAAACTGCAATTGTATCTCGGGGACCGGCGACCTCCCATCACTAGCAAAAAAAATCCATCGGTATTTCAGATTTTTAGCTATAATTCTTCTTTTTAATCTGTGAAGTTTTTAATGTGAAATTGTTTTAGTGCCTCTTTATTAATTAACAATAATTATTTTACTAATAATAAACCATTATAGCTGGTGATGTCAGCAGCATAGATAATTTAAATAGAAAAGATAATACATTTGTAAAATGCATGATTAAATTATGTTTTATTAATGATTTAAATCAAATATTTATTTGAAGAAGACTATTTCAGGAACTTTGATACCAGATTATAAGTAACAATACTACTTTTAACTCCAAAATGCATCACTATAATAAAACATTGTATTAAGCAAATAGTTTCTAAAAGATGGAAAAGATATAACGCACAAAAATATTCTCATTTGTCTTTATTCCATAGTAATCATAGTATAATGGTAATATAATGTACAAATGGTTTTCAAAATTTGTTATCAATCATCTTATAACATATTAAAAAGCTACATTAATATGAAAGAAAATTTGAATCTGAAATTTATTAATTCGGTTTCGCAACTAATATACATGGTTTCCGTATTGAGATGCGTTCTGAAAGATTTGAATCAATAATGGTTGCAGAAGAGATAATTGATTAATTTCTTTCGTAGCTTTTATTAATTAGCATTAAAAAAATCTTTTTGTTCATTTGTAATCTTGTGTAATAGAATAATTTTATCTCAATAGTTGTAATTTAATGTATTGATGTAAAAATTTCAGTTTTTATACAATGATAATTTTAAATATCATTAACATAGAGAGTGATCAGTTAAATTTTTAAAAGTTTACTTGTCGACTGTCTCATAAATCTATAATTCTAATTTTAATTTTTTACTGTTTCAAAGAATTTAACCTTATATTTAAAAAACAATTTAAAGAAATTACCGATGTCTTTTTTTAAAAAAAATAGATCTTGACAATGTTTATAACGTGATGAAAACTAAACCCTAATAGACAATGGTTAAAACTTCTGAAAAAAACACTTTTGGAAATTGTTTAAAATTGAACAAATGATTTTTTAGCAAATTTAAATTCCAAAATTTACGTTTTTATAGAAACTCTTACACCTAAATGTAAAAAATAATTTCTTACTTCTTAAGACAAATTTAATGCATTGTGAAATTTATTAGTTTTGCAGTAATCTGCACTTCCAAATAAGTACTAAAAGGAACAAAATCAAATTTGAGCACTAAAATGTATTTCAAAACATTTTTGCAAAGTGTATTTATTAGTAAATTCATTATGTAAATTTCATCCCTCGGGAAATTACCTTTAAGAGATTCATAGTTGGGACGTGATGTGGAAGTGTGGAAAGGTGTCCCAGCTCAGGTAACATCTTCCTTACTTTACCGTGGCTCGAAATTACGAGGTCCATCACCAATAGCTCTTGTGCTGTTTCAAAATGTGACGTAAATTAAAAATTCAAAAATTCAGGTAAATTACTGTATGCAATATATTCCTTAATTTTCATTTTCCTGTATTTAAATGCTCTATGCCTTCATAAAGTACGTACGTCTCCTTTGTAAGAGTATTTGAGTAGTTTATTTTCTGTAGCTTTCTCAAGAAAATAATACATATAAGAGAAGTACAATATTTTGTGAGGAAACACTCGTACTTATTTTTTTTAATACCATTCTCGATAACCCGTCATTTTTACAACTTCACATTAGGTCGAGTTTTCGAGACTCTAATGTATCACCTAAAACAACTAACAGCTGCTCCTTTTGTGACAATTGGTAATAATGTACCTATTTCTGCTAACAAAACAATATTTTCATTCATTCAGAGCAGACATATTGTTAATAACTCTTTTTTATCTTTATTTAATGTAATTTGTTAACATGGCGATCAAAAAACTAGTCAATAAATGTCCAAATTGTTTATGAATTCCGTATGGATAAATTTCCCTATTTCCTTTTCAAATCGCTACCTGGTAGGGAATTTTTAAGGGGGTCTGGCACGTCAATAGGCGCCCATGTTAATTTACGTGTTTATCTTCCTTTTTCTCAGAAACTGCTTTTAAATAAATAAAATATTTACAGTAGGTTATGTGTACTAACAATAAAACTTTAACGAGGGATTTTGTCTTTTTGTTAAAAATTAAAGTAAGTATGAATTTTTTCTAAAAAATATCCAATATTTTCCCCTTAAAATTAAGTTTAAAAAAAACCTTATCTAAAAAGGTGTGCTAGATATTTCTAATTCCTTACATTAAAATATGTAAACATATTAAATGTACGCCCACAGAAAATTTGAAGACTACATAATAAGCAACTTTTGAGAAAAAGGTACATAAAGAGAGAAAAATATTACATTTTGAGAAAACAGGCTTTAAAGTAAAAATTTGTAATTTTTGAGCATTTACTTTCTTTAGTACTTTCCAGAAGCATATGAAGCTTTTTCTTTACACTCTGCTCCTACAAAATACTCTTCTAATTTTCTTCTTTTTTTCAATATTTTTAACAATTTAGTTTTTTTGGGGGGATCTCAAGATGCTTTCGTTGGGCTACACGAATGAATTCTATGTGTATCTAATTTTTTTAAGCATGGTGCATAGTTATAACTTATTTCAATACCACAATTTTGTTGCATCACTCATTTTGAACTGTGCAATAGCCCTATACTGTGGGCCACAAAAGTGTTCGTACACTTGCAATTTCTTATAAAATTTAATGTTTTCGACTAATAAAAATTAATATATTATAATTGTAATTTTTTAGGATATCTGCAACTTGTTCTTAATGGAATAACATAATTAATTTTTTTTAAAAAATATCATGAATATTTTTAAAAAAATTAATAATCAAAAGCTACTAAAAAATTACGCCACAAAAGTCTTCGTACACTTAACCAATATCTCTCAACTTAGCTTTAAATATTGTACTTCTTTCTTAATTTAGTACTTAGTAGGATACATTTTAGTGTCCACAACAACTTTTAAGCGTCTTGGTATAAATTTAATCAGTTTTTTTTTTTGTAATTTCTGCATCGATTTTCCTCCATTCTTCTGTGATTATTGTTTTTACTTCACATTTTGTGCTTATTTGTCATGTTTTCTTTTTCTTTTTACTTCAAAATCTCACCAAATATGTTCTACTGGGCTAAATAAAAGGATTGAGGAGTTGTTTTCATAATTTGTCGACAGTTATATCGACACCAGTGGCGTACATGGAGAGCAGTGCGCTTGGTGTCATTATCCTGTTAAAAAATCAAGTCGTCTCCACTATCCAAATTTCGGGCATATAATTTAAAATTTCTCTTTAAAATATTTAGATAGAGTTCATAGTTCACAATACTATAAAAAAATACCAAATTACTTAATTCTGAGGCCAATTTATACACCCACGCCAGAACACCTTCACTTCAATGCTGAAGTATGGAGGAGGAGTTCTTGTTCCACATAAATTCATGGGATCAAACTAGTTATTTTTTCATTTACAAGCTATTATAGGCCCATCGGAACAAAAAATATTGAATTATCTGCCATCCCAATCAATTTGCTGTCAATTTTGAATTTTCTGAAACTTAATCCCAAGAATCTAGTTGGATTAATAAAACATGGAGGTGAAGTGTTCTTGCTTAGGGGTGTAAATTGACTACAGAATTAGGTATTTTGATATTTTTTGTTGATATTGTGAATCATGAGCTCTATTTAAATATTTTAAAGAGAAATTTTAAACTATCCATCCAACATTTGGATATGGGAAACGACTTCATTTTTTAACAGGATAATGACACAAAGCGCACTGCTCTCAATGTACGCCACTGGTGTCGATATAACTGCCCCCAAATTATGAAAAAACCTCCTCAATCACTTTATTTAGCCAAGTAGAACATATTTGGTAAGATTTTAAAGTAAAAAGAAAAAGAAAACATGACAAATAAGCACAAAATGTGAAGTAAAAACAATAATAACAGAAGAAGTAGAAGATATCCTAAAAAAAATTTACAATTACAATATATTAATTTTTATTAGTTGAAAACATTAAATTTTATAAGAAATTGCAAGTGTACGAACACTTTTGTGGCCCACTGTATATATATTTACCACGATTTTAGTGTTTTTAATTCCACACATGAAGATTTTGAAATCACTGACCATATGGTGTTATTAACTGACTCATTTGAACAAAAGACGTGTACCCATACACTTTTGGATATTCTTAATACACTCTAATTTTTCCACTTGAACATCATATGGATTTGCGCTCATTAGAAGCTTATGTAAAGGAAAACACAGGTGCTCTTAACAGAGCTCATCTGATGCGCATTAAGAAGTAGCTTCGCTTAAGGTATTCGACAGGTATTAAGGTATTAACATGTAATATTATCAAGAAGCGAGGTTTCAATTAATATTTAGTTATGTCTTAAAAAATTTTTGTAAACATCAGCCACATTTCTGTATGTATGTTTTAAAACAAGAAAGTATTACATTAATAAGTTTGAAGAATATTTTTTAAAGAGCTGGTTTTTAATTAATACCAGACGGAGGCGAAACACTCCGTGGACGTGGCTATAAATCCTGAAGATGCATGTGCAAGCATAATGGATTAGAAAATTGAGCGGCCGACTCAAGTGCCGATTACGTCCTCGGAACATGTCTAGGAAATCAATTAAAAAGACATTCATTATTAAGGTATCCGACTACGTTCGGAACCGTGATTTCGCAAAAGCGTATAAATGGATAATATATTGTGATATTTAGTGTCACTTAGATTAGAAAATGTATATAAAATTGTTTTAAGAATATTGTTACAATAAAAATTTATTTAAGTACAATGTTTTGACAAAAAATGAACTTAGAGAGTGACCAATATTCAAAATATTCTTCTTTTGTGTGAAAAAGGCTTCTTTTATAACAATATTTTGCCTGTATATAGCTCAGACCTCTATACAGAGGCTATATTAGAATTTTTGAATTATCTAACTTAGAAGTGGGTTTATCCATATTTTACGACAACAGAGGGGAGAAATTTTAAGAAAAAAACGCCGATAATTTTTTCAAGTGGTTGTTACTCTGAAAATAATGTGAATTTTTCAAAAAAATAGTTCAGACTATCTGGAGAAATATTTACTTTATATAAGCAAAATATTACTATTTTAAAAGTACTTTTAATAAAAGGAGAATATTTTGAAAAGGTTATTCTAAGATAATTTTTTGCCAATATATTGTATTTAAATATTTTTTTAGTCAATATGTCCTTAAAACAGTTTTGTACATGCATTCTAATCTAAGTGACACTAAATATCATGAAAATTATCCTTTTGTGCGCTTTTTTAAAATTACGGTTCCGAACGTAGGCGGATACCTTAAAAATAAATAAAATATTTCTAATTATTGTATTTCCTCATATCATGTATCATTTTAAACAGAAGTATTTGAACTTAAAAAAATATATAAAAAAGTAAAAATCAATAATTTTTGAAAATATCATATGCAGGACCCCTTTAAATTTTTTTTCCCTAAAATTTCTTGAGTTTATCTTGTGCATAGTTCTCATGTACCAAATTTGTTCGGTAATCCGATTACTCTTTTTAGCTCTAGATCTTGCTCATTCGGGAAGTTTGTTTTTAACCACCCTGTTCCAAGTAAATGATACACTTTACAACGAAAACAATATAGAGGAAGATGAACAGTTTTCAATAAAATAGTTTCTGACTATTTTTTCATGTTGGTAATTTATCAAATTAGCAAACCAAATTCCTTTTACACGCAAGGATTTCATACATTGATTTGTTCAATGATTTCATGTTATTGCTTTTAATGTATTCAATCTATAAAAAGATACTCCGAGACATTAAATAAATTATCTTAGGGTAATTTGTCTTGCGGACTATTTTATAAAAATATTATCGAGTTTCTGAATCAATTTATTAGATTACTTATAACAGCATATAGTTATTAATATTAATAGATAAATTTATGTTCAAAGGTGTAAAGTAATGTCTGAGAGATTGGCTTTTATTGAGTAATGTTTCAAACTGTGTTTGAAGAATAAAACTTTTGTTGATAGTGTTTTATTGATTATTGTAACTGTATTAACATTTTATTTTAATGCAAATAACAATAAAATAATATGATATGTCACAAAGTAGCTAAAATTTATTTTCGATTTTACGATTTTGATTATTGGTCTTCTAAAAGGAAAAAATACAAAAGGATTCGTATTAAACACATTTCTGGAGGTATCAAATGATTTTATTAGTATTCTTATATCTGGAACAAAATATTATAATCAACAATCGCGAGAGGTGAGAAGACATTTCATGATTTTTTTTCTTTCTTAAGTAATCGCACTTAGGAGTATTTAGTTTAAACATAATCTGAAAATATACATTAGGTTATAAATATTATGTAAAGTAGTCGGTTTTATTTTTAGAAAAAGAATCAGAACAATTGGTTATGTATTTATATTATATATTTTTCATCATATTTTAATCCAACTTCAACCATTTTTGCATCATTTGAATTGCATTATCTTTTATTTATTGGTTTCGTAATTTTCTATATGCCAGTAAAATGTTATCTTAATTTGTTCAATTAACGTTAATAACGACTGTGGGGGAAAATTTAACTTTAATCAAATTAAAATACTGTATCCAAAAAATAGAAATGTTATTTTAATATAAAAATTTAAGAGGAAGACCTGTAAACAAAAGAATTCGAACACAAATGAATACGTTTTATATGATTCATTAGAATATTGCAATAATACCACTAAGCAAATACAACACACTGGAGCATACTCACAGTTATTACAGTTGAATCGTGAAAAGAATAACATCGAATGGAGCAGCACTCATGATATCAAAGTTCTACAAATACAATCATTGAGTTTCAACATATCTATCTTCATTCCAAAATTCTTATAATATATATATATATATATATATATATATAACAGCAAAAATCTGTTGCCAGACGCGTGGATGTATGCATAAAAATTTGCTGTCAGATATTTGAATGCCACTATATTCAAATAAATAGATTAAATAGATGTAAATACAATCACGTGTGATATTTAAAAACATATTTACATACATTAACAACAACAAATAATATTGTAGCATGTTGAATAATCTTAAATTCAGTTCACAATCAAATAATGATAACTGGCAAAAAATCCTGGAAAGCCTTAGAATCTTGTTTTAGTTACACTGTTTCTTGGATATAACTCATCAATTCTGAGGAAGGTAGGGGGAATTCCCATCTTCTCATATATTATACTTTTTGAAGTGGAGGAGGAGAGAGAGAGATAACCTAGTTTAAATGTTTGCATTGAAAGTTTTCAAAGTACTAAATTTTTTCAACAGAATCACCTGAGAAGAAACGATTCTCACATTCATAAACATATAAAATCTAGAAATACGACTAGTGAGCTAAAGAACAACTTGGTGAACTATTTCTGAGTGTATGTAAATTTTGTTTTTCCATTGAGTAAAACGTACTACAGTTGTCTAACACGTGAATCTTGCCTTTAACACTGTGATGAATCTACCTCTTGGGGAATCTTTGGGCTAGCATTCACATTTAATTCAAAGCCATTCCTCTCAAGAAGAAACCATAATATTCAGGTTAGTTCGACTATATATATTGTTTCGTAATTTTTAAAAAGGAGGTAGGAAGCAGCTATATTCGCTGCGCAGATAAGATTGGTTTACTTTCGCATGTAAAGATTAAGAGTGGTGTTTTGCCACTGTGTTGAATTAGTAAGACTTGAGGTTGGTAATCAACGATAGATTAGGTTGAATTTAATAAGTTGCCTCTGCATATTTTCTTAATAATCATTGTTTTCTACGTGCTACTCATTTGACATTTACTTAGGGAATAGATTCTCGTTGGTTAGTTTGTTTGACTAAATAAATAATTGTGATTATGGAATTCTCTCGTTCTGCTTTCATTCCTGCCACACCCATAGGTAGGCAAGATAGTGAGAGAGAAACTTCGGGTTCAAGTTGTTCACAACACAGTGAAGAAAATTTGGCATTTTATGAATTATTGCAATGTAAAACACCTACACGTGTATTGACAAATTTAATCGAACATAGTTACGATGAATTAATGCTATTTTAGGAAGAGCCAAAATAACTCGAGGAATGCTTTAAAAACAATAATAGCTTTGGATGAAGACTCTATAACTTTTCTTAAAATGCGTACACCAGCGTTTCTCATACTGTGGGCCGTGCCCCCTAGAGGATCGTGATAACTCTACGAGGGGGGCGTGAGCATATTGAAAAGTCGAAAACAAAAGATTATTTTTAAAATATTTATTCACCGAAAGTATATAAACAAACAAAATACACCCTGACATAATAAAAAAATGAAAAATACATATTTACTCTGATATAATACACTTATAATTGTATCAGTACTGTACAATGTATTTTATAATTAATTTAACAATAGTAAGTTAAGAACACTTTTAATAATCACCAGAGACCCCATGGCCTCGTCATATATAAATAATATGCAAAAATTAACGTTTGTTTTGATAATTTATACGGTTTATAATTAATCCCTATTAAAAGTTAAGTGATTGGCTCCCCCACGTCACCATGCTCCACGTAGGTACGTGTATGCGATGTATTGGGGGAGGGAAGCAAAAAAGGAAATAAATAAGCAAAAATTCTCTGAAATAAGTAAATAATTCTCAAACACTACCAACATTCTTTTATTGCATTCCAAAGACTTCGGAGTAATTTAACAGATAGCAGCGCACAGAAAAAAATGTACTTCGGAAAGAAGTATATTACGTTCAGAGCATTTAACGCTTTGCCTGAGCGAGACGTTTATAAACGCCGGTTGAACTTAAGAGGTAAAAGTAGTATTGTAACTTTAGCGTCGAAGTATGTTATTATTGAATTCAATTCATTGTTATTGTATGGAGGGGGGCACGAAGAAAATTATGATTGAATATATTGAGTCGGAAATATTGAAAGTTTGAGAAGCACTGCCGTACATTTATTTCATCTTTCAGTGGTTTGACTCAAATTTAAAACCAGTAATCCATAAGTAAAAAGAGCTCCAAAAGCTGACAGAATGAAACTTCGCTTTAGATACACAACACCACCAGCTGATAAATAAGTAACTTCCTTTTTCTTAAATTTTTTAAGGAGCATTATTTTCTCCAACTCATTTAAACTATTATGATTATAATTATCAATCAAAAACCCAGCTGTTATTTTCATATCCGATATGTATTCGGGAATTCTGTCACTGATAAGTGTTAGAGAAAATATGATGATTACGCCAGTAAAAATATTGCTACTCAAGATCAATATATAGTCGTAAGATGATCTTCCATGCACGACAATAGAAAGAGTGGTGTACAGAATACAGAAGCATACTGATAAGAGGAGTAACAAAGGTGTTGATAAAGCGCCTTTTAACAGATAAATCTTCTTCTCCAAGGTGTTGTAATCGCTTAATAGTTTTGAGTATTGCTCAGTTGCTGTAATGTCACTTGTAGTTTTTAGATTTTCGCTAATACGACGAAGAAATTCGCCGTAATTATGTATTAAGACAAATAACGAAAAGGCAATCAGACACGGATATTCAAAAAACACTGTAAAATAAATATAATGGAATGCAGTATCCATGAGCATTCGATGTTTCGGATTTTGCGCCGTGTATCCGTATGTCCAAAATTTATTTGTTCTATTTTCTTTATAATTTACGTAAGCATAAATCCACGATATCATAAGAGGTAAAGTAAAAATAACAAAAAGTATAATGTCCATTAAACGAGAATTAAAACCATACCTCTTCATTTTAACTAAATCTGTGTGACTTTTTATAAAATGTATGAGAATTTGCAAGTTTTTCTTCTGAGAATACAAGGAATACCTCACGGAAAAGATTAAAATATCTACGAATATGTAAGCAATAATTGCTTTAATATCTTTAGACAAAAACAGATCATGCGCAAAAGCAGTCAAAACACAAACAGTAGATAGATGAAATACTATTGTTAAAAAATAAGAAAAAACTCTGAGAAAATATTCCGTAATTCGTTTTCTTTTTCTGCTGTCGAGTAATAATATAATCCAAAGAGGAATATTTATTGAAGTAACTTCTATTGATTTCCCTTTATACATACTGATTTTTAAAAAAGAACTAACTATCCAATTTAATGATTTAAAGTATTATCACAAATTTAGGCTTGAGGCGATTTAGGTTTAGGCTCTTGATCAGAATTTCAAACGAGCGTGGATCTTCTCAAGCAACATTTAATTTTCAACTGCAGTAAGCAATGTTTCTGAAATGAAATCAAGAAAAGCATCATAGTAATTCTGATACTTATTAAATTAAGTATTCCAGTTTAAATATTTGATTGTAATATAACTTTACTTACGAATTTATACACTACAGTTTTTGCTCTTTCTTAATCAGAGATTTATATATATATTTACAAATCTTCATTTTTACACTAATATCAAACAAAAATTTACAGGTATCCAAAAGATAAGGCGATGCTTCAATTGCTCTAGTTTTCATGCTTAAAATGTACACATATAAGTATAAAATGAGCAATAATGCAAATGCTATCCGTTAACACCTTTTCGGTACACCTAATGTGATTCATAAGAAAAATCAATCTAGAAAAGTTTCAAAAGGTTAGTCACTGAAACGCTTCGAACATTTAGCCACTTTTTAGTCATATAAATCGTTTTTAAGAAAGAAATATTACATACATTATGTTTAAATTTAAAATTTATTCATTTATTTTAGTATAAGAAGTGCAGAGGGAAACTTTTCCTCAAAACAAAAAGAAGTCTTTCACATTAGTAAGTTATGGATATTAAGTAAATTGTATCGAACAGTTTAATGTGTGTGTGGCTTATCTTATTATTATTCCTTAATAACACTAAAGAAAATTAAATTGTAAGCTTTTATCCATAAAAATCAATCAGCATTTTTAAAATAAAAAAGTATTCTTTTGAGTATGGATTTTTGTTGTGTACGGAAGATAAAAGCAATTCAAAAATCAGTAAAATATTGATCACATCTTTGTTCAGTCTTTTGCAAAAGCATTAAAAGAATAACAAAGATGAAACAAAATACATAACAAGATAAAAATTTTGTCACTTAATTTTTCTGTCGATATCAGTTATGGATGATTATAGATATTTAATTCTTAGTACGAGCTACTTTACTCATTTTATTTTTTAAATAATACTTTATATTTTATAGATATGTTTGATGTTTATATATATATGTTTTCTATTGTGCTATTAAAAAAATCTTAAATGTAAAAGAAAAGATTTTTTTAAGTATTTAATTGTATTTTAAAGGCAAGTTGCATAAGGTTTCGAAACAGGGCAATTCCAAATCAATGAAACATTTTAAAAATAATCTTTACGCAGATTTCAATAATAAAATAACAAGGAAAAAAACCTAAGTAACAAAGCAGACATTTTCCTCTTGTTTTCTAACTAGAGATGTCCTTCATAAAATAATTATTTCGTCCTTAGAATTTAGAATCTCTTCCTTTTTGATTTACATAAAAGTGTATTTAGAATTGTTTTCATATTAAAAACACAAAAAAAACTAAGAGTGAAATTGTTTTTCATTTTAATTATATAAAAAAACAATCAGCTTCAGACACGTAAGCGTTGCCATCACGTCCAGATCACCAGTTTGTTGGTTCTTTATGGTTAAAAAATAGTAAAATTCTATAAAAATCGTCAAATAACTTTTTATTAATTAGGCTTACTGCTTCTCCAGTTACAGGTTTTGTGGGTTATGGAGAAACAAAGGTTGTGATCCCTCCGCTTCAGTAAAATATTAGTTAGTCAATGTCAGTATTATAAGACTATTGCCAAACTGGCAAACCAAAAAAATTAGATAAATTTTTTTACCCCAGGTTTGCATGTATAATTTTAAAAATTGACAAATATACAGCTTTAATAGTGAACAGCAAAATAATATTTACAATTATAAAAAATACTCATAAACTAAATACAGTTGTTATTTATACTTTTGTTGTTGTTTCTAATGCCACCTGTCTGACGTAGTCAGATCGAGGTCCACGAAATTCATCGATGCAAAGGACTATAAGTACACCTGTCATTGGCCTTGGCCTTGAGCACCATACCGGTGACAGTACGAAAAAGCTTGGGGAAATTTCCCGAAGGGATGATAGATGACGTCACCACCTATCTCCACCTCCACAGTTACGCATACAACTGAAGGGGAGGGAAATATTCTCCAGTCCCCTGCACTCGTGATTCAGCCCACAAGACTTTCGAACCCACTGATTTAACGAGCACGTACTCCGTGTACACTCGGAGGATATTTGGTGGCATTGGGCATCGGACCCAGGCCTTCCGGTCTGGAGTCCGATGCTCTAACCACCAGGCTACTTTTAACCGTTACATAAGAAAAGTAATATTCTTGTTCTGGACACTACTAAATTAATAGAAATGGAGAAAATAAAATCAGTCACAAATCAAAGTACACACTAGGAGTAAATATTTTACCTATTACCTAAGAGAGAGCTCAACGTATTTCAGATTTCGGGAGAGTTTAAATAAATGTTAAATTCAATTATATCTCTAACTCAGCCTTTAAGTTCAACTGATCCTATATCTCTCGGCTCTTATATAAACAATCTATTCAGTTCAGATCTGAATTCATTTAGAAGAACTGACTTTTTGGAAAGTAGTATTAGTTTACTGGAATAAAAATTCTCAACTGTATAAATTAAAATAATACAAAATGAAGCAGCAGTAAAAATAAGAGCAAATTTTACCCAAATTGTATATTCTATGAATATAAGAATAGTTTAATTCAGAGACTCTTTAGATATTCATAGCATATAATGAATAATTTATGTACAATCAATGACAAGCAGCAGAATTCTCTCTCGTCATTTTTATCATTGAAAATGCTACATATCACCTTAAGGTATCCGACTACGTTCGAAACCGTGATTTCAAAAAAGCGCATAAATGGATAATGTGCATGATACTTATTGTCACTTAGATTAGAATACATGTATAAAATTATTTTAATGACATTTTGACAAAAAACAATTATTTAAATACAATATTTCGGATAAAAATTAACTTAGAATAACCTTTTTTCAAAATGTTCTCTTTTTATAAAAAATGCTTCTAAAATAACAATATTTTGCTTATATAAAGTAAAGACTTCTCCAGAGAGTCTGAACAAGGATTTTTGAAAAATTCGTATTATTTTCAGAGTTACAACCATTGCAATAATTATCGGCGTTCTTTTCTTAAAATTTCTCCCCTCTGTAGTCGTAAAACATAGATGAACCCACTTCTAAGTTATGTATTTCAAAAATTCTAGTTGAGCCTCTGTACAGAGGTCTGAGCTATATACAGGCAAAATATTATTATAAAAGAAGCATTTTTCACAAAAGGAGAATATTTTGAAAATTGGACATTCATTTTTTGTTACATTCATTATATCAAAGTTCATTTTTTGTCAAAATATTGTACTTAAATAATTTTTTTCTAATACTGTTCTTAAAACAATTTTATATACATTTTCTAATCTAAGTGACACTAAATATCATAAATATTTTCCATTTAGACGCTTTTGCAAAATCACGGTTCCGAACGTAGTCGGATACCTTAATCATTTAGCTATTATCTCATTTTATCAAAAAAATCAATATATAATTTAGGGAACTAAAGTTTTTCTTAAAATTTCTTACATGTTAATGTGTATTTTGGCATGTTTATAATGATAATTAAAATTTATCTGTTCAATTATTACATGAATTCATAATTAAAAAAACGTAATATTTTGACATGCATTTTAATCTAAACTTCGTTCCGCATTCGTTTATTTTATATGCTACCTCTGACAATAAAGTACGGTGAATAGTTCTGTAACATTAATGTATATGAAATATTAACGAAAGCTACCTTACTGTCCTTCGAAATAGTCACCTTCCATAACTATGCAAGCCTGAGATCTGCTATACATGTCCTGGAAACTTTGCAAGAATTCTTCTTTTGGGGTGGAGTTTAAGAGCCTCGTCACGTTTAGTTGAATGTTAGAAATATGGTCATAATCGATAACACGTTTTTCTTATCCCTAAATTCTGAGTAACGATTTGTCACATGGATTCATCGTTAATATGCAGCTCATCAGCTGTCATGCGCACAGTTAATTGACGATTTTTAGTGATTAATTTTCTCACTTTCTCAATGTTTTCGTCACTGACGGAGGTCGCCAGTCTTTCGCTACGGGGGTTGTCAAAACACTTCCCTGCCTTTCAAAAATGGACGAACCACTCGTACACACTCTTCATGGACAGTGCTTGATCTTCAAAAACACGTACCAGAATCGCATAAGTTTCTTTCGGTGTCTTGCGATGCTTAAACAAAACTTTAAATTGAACTTTTTTCGTTCATTTTTCTGCTCTTCGTTAAGAACCAACGAACAAAAGAAGCACCTTGTAAAACAATTCTTACACGGAATACAAAAAAGTCCCAACTGAAATTTGGTGGGGACAGATGGTCAACACCTGCCTCTACGCATATGCAGTGTTTTGTTTCGCCATTGTTGCCAAATCGACCTTTCTGACTTCATTCACCGAACTTTAATATCGAAGGTTGTGTATAAGTGTATAAAATTGTTCATAATGGAAAGGGTTCATGAAAGAAGGTGTCTTTGTAGGTAAAAATGCTCGATTTTTACTTAACGGTGGAAACATAAGAAAGAGAAAGATGAGGCGGTTTTTTTTAAGATAAATTTTATAGATAAGTTTTATTTCGTATTGGAAATATAATTGTTTTTATGGGTACAAATAATAATAATATTCTTATTTCATTGGATGTGTGTACAGTAATGCATTAAAGTGGACTTTGACTTTGTAATAAGGAACATTCGTTTCATTAATATTAAATACAGAAAACTATACCCAGTAGAACACACATTTCAGACAAAAACACAAATAATAGGGATTATATGATTGAGCAAAATTAATTGAATATACGTTATTTTTCCACGTAAACTATTTTGATACAGATCTTCTTAAAATCTAAATTTTCTTTAATTCTGTATTAAGGGGAATATTAAAATAACACTTATCTTAGAAAAGTTTTAGAAGCCTTCTCAAATTTTTGTATTATATGCTGTTCCAAAAAATGCCAATAATCACTGAATGAATTACAATTGTATTGATCGAATCCAGAAACTTTTGTATAGCAGTGATTGCTATACAAAAGGAATTTTTTATTAATAAATAAAATGTGATCATCTAGAAATAATTGTAGTAACACGTCCATTATATCGATAGAATGTTTTTAAAAAATTGAAAATGTACCTCATTTTCTTTCATAAATGTAATATTTCCACTTAGGATCTCTTAAAACACATAGTAATAAATAAATTCATTTCTATTCAATATTAAAATTAACAAAAATAAGACTAAGTACTCAATGATTGCTTAAAGCGTTTTATATCTCAATACGCGAAGTTAAAAAATATCGTCTCTTTACATTTTGCTTGTAATAATTAATTTACGTGTTTTTTCTAATTATATTAATAAACAAATGTTAGTGCATAAAGAAATTTTAAAACGGGCATTTTTTAATTGGTAATAACAATAATTTCGGAGTATATTCTAAGGCTGTGTAACATTTTCATTTGGCAATTATGGTAATGATGAGATTGCCTAAACTTACATGAACCATACAAATTAGTGTCTAAACTACAATCAAAATCTACTACTAAAAAAAAATAACACGCCAAATAAGATGATTCAGTAAAATTTTTATACTTTTAATCAACATTTATTTACATAGTTAGTTATAACTGCAGAAATCAGTGCAGATTAACAATTATCAATCCATACGTGAACACTGTTCCAAAAGCTGTTAAAAGAAAACTCTTCTTGAAATAAACAATATCACAAGCCGAAAGGTAAATGACGTCCCTTTTCTCCAATCTTTCAAGAAAATATATTTCTTTTCCTCCATTCATTTTCAATTGGTATTTTTCAATCAATAAGCCAAATGTTGCCTTTATTTTCATCATATTTTCCGGAATCCTGGACAAACACACCGTCAATGAAGCTATGATGACAACTCCTGTGAAAGCGTTGCAAACTGCTTCCAATACAAAATGTGGCGCAATGCTTGGTATATAGTAATTGGATAATGAAGTATAAAAATTTAAGAAACCGCTTGATAAAATCACAAAGAGTGGTCTTGAGAGAGTATCTTTTAAAAGTAGAATTTTGCTTTCAATGCAGTTGTAGGTTTTTAAGATTTCTGTGTACATTTTAGGAATTTTAAGTAAATGAATCTTCGATAAATCATCTTTAAATTGAAGAAGAACAATAGCATATCGATGGACAAGAACGTATATAGACAAAACGAAAATGCACGGATATTGCATATACAATGTATAATATACATATTGTCTTACAAAAATCATTAACCTTACGTGGGTTTGATCTTTAACAGAAAAAGACTTCCTTTTGATATCAGGAAATTTATCCTCTTTGCCAAAAGTTAGGTAAAGAAAAATGGCACTAATAATTGCCGGTAAAACTGAATGGATGAGAAAAACCAAATCATATAAAGTTGAATAACTCTTTTTTAAATTACTTTTTGATAATTTCGAGTGGAAATTCAAAAAATCCATAAGGATTTGTAATTTTTCCCTATAATATATCATTGCAAAGTGCAAGAAAATGTAAGTAACAATATTGAACATATATCCGATACCCGATTTTTTATCAATAAAATCTTTCAATTCGATCAGATTAACTATAAACAAATATATTCCAAATATAGTGAATGTAATAAAGAAATAATACGAGTAGTATTTAAGAAATGTTAGAAATCTATTACTGTATCTTCTTCCATTGAGTGATACTATTATCCACAACGGTACATATATAGACAAATCTTTTCTTAAATTTTTATCAGACATTTCTAATTGAATTTGCTTTAAGTATGTAACTGGACGTTTTTGCGACAGATGCATTGAATTTCCAATACTCGCAGCCTTTATAATTTTTCATGTAGCATCACAACGTCACATTTGGAATCCTGAAATACATTCATATATAAGCATAAAAAACTCAGAAGACTACTTCTATCAAATTAATTGTATTATGAATAATTTTTATAAATGTAAGTATATTAATTCCAAGGGAATAATTTCAAATTAAAATGTAAAGATATCAATACTATTTATTGATTTAAATAGGTATATATTACTAATATTTTACAAATAGCAGTAAGAACATTCTTACAAAAACTTGTTGAAACAGATATAATATTCGTTCATTATGTGCACAAATGTGAAATTATATATACATACACTGCTTTTCAGGCAAAAGGTAACACCAAAAAGGAAGCATGCATACCATGTGAAGTTTACATCATGCGTTGGCGGCGATGAAACATGCAAATCATTAGAATTATAGCGCAGACGCACGTCACGGACGACTGTTGTGCCACCAGCAAGCGCTATATAAAAGAACAAATTACGAAGGTCTTTTTTTTTTGCTTAAGCTGTTTATCTATGCCCCTCGTGGAAGACATCAGGCGTCTTTTGACTAAGTTTCTGAATTCGACCGAGGAAGAATAGCAGCCTATAGGGATTGCGGATTATTCTTCAGAGAAATCGGTCAACGTGTTGGACGAAACCAAGCAACTGTGTGTGATGTGGATCTATTATCCCTGGATTCAAGATGAAACGATAGACTAAACGCACCCACCTCGTTGCATCACTGTCTGTGATGAAAAGCGGATTGATGGATCACGCAGCCACATCATGAACCATAACACAACAGATTCAGTCTGTTAGGCAACATTCGGTGTCCGCTCGTACCATTCGACGCCTTTTGCAGCAGAGGGGAATGTCTGCAAGGCATCCATTGTTTCGGTTACCCTTGACTGTAAACCACAGGCGTTTGCTCCGCCAATGATGCGATGAACGGAGAACATGGAACATAGAATGGAACGACACTGTGTTTACTGCCGAATCCCACTTCTGCCTGCAACATAACGATGGTCAGATTTGATTTTGGAGACACCGTGGTGAAGGACTGTCCAACTGTTGCGTTATGCATCGCCACACTAGTCAGCATCTGTACTGTACCTGCATGGGTGAAGGTGATATTGGATTTCACTACCGCACCCCTCCTCTTGTACGTCAAAAGTTCTTCTTTACCCATAAGATTGAATTGTTTCCTTAACCTGCTTGTTTTCTAGATCTATCGCCAATCGAAAATGTGTGGTCCATACTTGCACAACGACTTACCCGGGATACACCACTCGCTGCTACACTAGATCAACTTTGGCACTCTGTGGAAACCACATGGACAGCAAGGATATACCCAAAGCCTTTTTGTTCTTATGCCGAGGCTTGTGGCAGCGGTTATAGCCATGAATGGTGGCTACACTAACTACTAATTTTCTCACCATCTACACGTCTCAAGAGGCTGTAATTTAATCGTTTTATCTTTGTACAAAATGTTATATGCCAAATAAATGTTGCCATATCTCTGGTCCTTATTGATGTTGCATTTGTGTAACCAGCAGTGTATGTACATCAAGCCTCGTCCTCGTAAGCAAAAGTTAAGGTTAAATTGATTTAATTTAAGTATAACAACTTTATTATCCTTGAATTCAAATTACTAATTATTCTTCCTTTGAACGTTTTCTACCTAATGCCTATTTTAGGTAGTTCAAAGATTCATTTAATACGTGCAACTCTTAATTCTAGGGTCTTAAAAATTATGTATGAACGTGTGTTTTAATACATACATTATATGAACTACTTAAATAATAGTTCAATTAAAAAATGAGAAATTAGCAGATTTATTTTTTATTTAGTTCTTTAAGCGTTTTATTCCAAAATTCTACAGGTTCGATGTAGAATCCTCTTTAGCATATATATATTTTTTAATTCAAAAATTAGATTTTTTCACAATCTTAATATTATTCAAATTCAGTTGAGGTAGAAATCGAAATATTAATTGAAAAAATTCATGTTGTTTAAAGATATATCCGTGTAAATGCAATGTGTTAATACAATACATTGTTCTGACTCTCTAAATTCTAAAAATAATTTTAAGAAAATAAATAATTGCTTATCACAATCTTATACTTATTTAATATTTTGAAATTATATATCTAAATACTCATGAATGTGTGTGATAACTTAAAATAAATTGTATATTAAATGATTTCTCACCTTTTAAGGCCGTAAATTGATTGACGTATTTTATCTCAAATGCGAGAAAGGAATGAAAATTATTTAATTTAATTTTTTTAATAATTAATATTTCTTTCGTCCTACTTCCCCATTAGAACACCTATACTGAAAATAGTAAGATCATAATATGTTTTGGCTGTTTTCTAACATCCCAGAAAAAAACATTAAAATAATATGTTTATAAAGTTAAAAGAATAAAAAAAAAGAGATTTTCAATAAAAGTTTTATTTTTCAAACGCAGCTTGAAACACTAATCAATAAAAACTAATCCCTCAGGAATTATTTTCTAATATCATAACACCTTCGAAAACAAATTCATCCATCAATAACAATATACTGTTGTACGTAATTTAATAAGTTACTTTAGAAGCTCGATAATATTTTTTTAAAAAAAACCACAAAACAATCATCCAAAAATAATTTATTGAATGACTTTGAATACATTTTTTTTAAGAATTCATGCATTAAAAGCAATGTCAATGTCTTTAAACAGATCAATACAGGAAAACTTTGCGTGAAAAGAAATTTACTAAGCTAATGTGATAAATACCTGACACCAAAAACTAATTTGAAACTACTTTGTTGAAGAATCTATTAATCTTTCTTTGTACAGTGTGTTTTCGTTGTAATGCGTATCGATCCCTTGGTACAGAGAGGTTAAAAAACTGGACTTCCCAATAAACAGCACCCTGCAGCTAAACGAACAAGCAGATAGCAAATACATTTGGCACTGCATTCAAGGAAATTTAAAGAGGAGGGTTGGGTTATTTAAAAAATCTCTACCAAGTTGCACTTTGCACTTAGAAACGGCTTTTTTAACCACACTGAATAAGTAAGCAATGGTGTAAATCAGGGATGGGCGAACTTTTCAAGGAAACGGATTACCTCAAACGTTTTTGAAGTGTTACGGTCCACTTAGTGTCGTAGATGTGACCATTCTGTATTAAAACCTTATCTTAAGGGGACACAGTACGATTCAATTGACAAAAATCGGTCATAAAATCAAATCTAATTTTTTTAGTCAAAATTATTTTTATATACTTTTCTATAACCTCACAAAATTTGAAAACTCTAAACTTCATTAAACGCAGAATTATGATAGCTTTTACGTTCGTTTTTATTCACATCCCTATGACAAATCAAAACTTTAAATCTGTCAGAAAGATAAAGTAACTATTTTGTCTTCATTTAAAATGCTAAGATTTTTTTTCTATTGTTCCTAATGCTTTGATTTTTTTAACCAATTGCTAATAGTAAATGCACCAAAAGTTGATAAGCATTTTTGAATCAAAGCATTACTTATTTTTTTTAAAAAAATTGAACTCAGAATTTATGCATTTTTTAAGGGAATTTTCAATAAGCATTCATAAAAAGAAGTGTTATACAAATACCAATCATGTTATCGTAAAACCCATACCAACTTTAGTTATACATAGAATGAGGCACTTGTAATTCAAATTTCATGCGTGTACGTAAATTTTTGTATGTGTGTGTGTGAGGAGAAGCATTTTAAAATCACTTCACAAATTTTAAGTTTTATCCTTAAAAAATTAACTGGTTAGCTTTTTATAAATTTTTGAGCAAGAAAACGGTTTTGCATAGCATACACGCATAGGAGAACACCAAAAAACATTTGAAAAAATCCTTAAATTAAATTTTTTGTGTAAGTCGTACCATGTCCGATTAACACTTGTTTTATACATTGTTCCCCTCTTTTAAAATATAACAGTTACTAGTTTTCTACAAAAAACAAGTAATACAAAATGGTCAAGTAGAATACTTGAACAATTATGAGTGACTTCTAGACCGCGGAGTGTGGACGTATTCAATGCAGCATGCTGTGAACATTCGTTAACCAATGAATCTAAAACCGAAAGATGAATTTAATTTGTAAGCTACCAAGTCTCTGACTATCGCGAGACATGACATCAACATGAAAACCCAATCCCATGGAAGAGCGGGATGTGGGATGTTAAGGATGTGAAATAAAAATGAGGGATCAATAGCCAATCCCATGCTATCGTGGGAAGAGCTGATCATCAAGATTTATTCTCCTCTTCAATCGGCGCGCGTGAGGGGTAATATTAATTTATATTCCTCTCATGACAGTAATCGCTTTCTTCCTCTACAGCGGCAATAAAAGTGTTAAGCGTCATCATGCACTTCCAATGAAGGAACATTTTTGTCTACACATTTATCGAATCATTTGGTTAAGTAAGCATAGTCACATCCATTGTGAAAAGCTAATTTACCAGTCTAGGTGGTGCCAGTGTTTCATTAATGTTTCTTTTAGTATGCACATGTTAAGTCTTTCAAGGGGAGGGCAAGACAAAGGAAATTCATTTGGTGTCGAGACTTGGTGTAATAGTAGTACTCCTTTAGGAAGTTCAACCCTCAATGTAATTCAGCCGAATGGCCAGTCAATTCGGAGAAAATATTCTTCAAAATTCCTGCTTAGCTTTCATACAATTAAATTTTAGCTTCTACCAGAGATGAAATTGCACAGTTAGTAGGAAGCCTGCTTTCTATGCGAAAGGATAGGGCTCGAATCCCGCGATGAACTTTTTTTTCACAATTCATTTAATTACTTTTTAAAATAAAATAAACTTATTTAGTGGCCGTAACTTTAAGGTATCCGAACACATTGAAAATGACCAAATTCGGTCAAGACAGATATTTTTGTTTTACTTTCATTGAATAGAGCCATCTTTTGGCTTTACAAAACATTGTTTTGTGTTTCTACTCTACCTAGATGCCAAGGTACAATCAATTTTATAAAGTTAGAAAAACCGGAAGTGGGTCTTTGATCTACCAGAAGTAGGCATTTAAATTACTCGAAATCTATCATGGCGAGGGCATGATACTCAAAATATTACAAACGTATTTCTATAACACTTTTTGAACCTGATATTTATGCTATTTTCTAGAGAATGTACTAAAATATTTCTTATTGTAAGAATATTTTTTGAGTTAGGGCTTGTTATTTAAATACTGGTCTCATAAAGAATGTGATTTTTCTTATAATGTTTACTCAATGAACTCTAAAATTTTCAAATTTTAATAAAACATTAAAATTTTAGTACATTCTCTAGATAAATGCATCTAGATTGTTTTGTTAATACTTTTACTAGTATGAGTTTATTACTTTTTTCTTTAATTGCTTTGAAGTTTTACAAAAATGTTGCTAAAATTTCACTTATAATAGTGATTTCTGTGAAATTTAGGCAACTTATTTTAAATATTGCTAATTAAATATTAGTATTTATTGGTATTGAGTCCTAAAAAAGCCTTTATAATGTTTAAATATGTTATTTTGTTCAAAAGTGCTCCGAACGTGTTCGGATACCTTAAAGAATTCCTGTGGCAATCACTTGTCGCTGCATTTCTGGCATCGAGCTGTGATACTGTAAACATGCTTTACATCTAATGAATGTATATATATATATATATATATATATATATATATATATATTTATTGCCTATTATTATATATATATCCTTGCCTTTATTGCTCCTTTTCATTCCACTCGACATCACACCCCTTCTTGACTGTTTTTGAAAATTACTTCGACTAAACGTGATTTGTGAACCCATTTTAAATGTTGATTTGTCATCCTCATGCTGCCTACTATTGTCCCTCTGAATTTGACGGTCGACTTTAGATACACTCATGCTACATAGCTGTCTGTCCCTTACATCGTCACGACGGCCTGTCAAATCAGAAATGTTTGCATAAATAAGTAAAAAATAGCACAAGAAAGAGAAAAATGAGTTTTTTAACATAACTTTTATACATAAGCTTTATCTCGTACTGAAATGTAATTAATTTTAAGACAGCAAATAAAATTATGTTACAATTTCATCATTAACCGAAGTTGTAATAATGCAATAAAACGGACTTCAATTTTGTAATAAGAAAAATTCGTACATATAAGACATATAACACAAAAAGTGAATAATACTGATTATGTTTAATTGGGCAGAATGTCTTGAATATGAGTTATTTATTGATATAAAGTAATTTGATACTGAGTTTCTTAAAATCTTCCATTTCTTTAACGGGAGTCGGAAACCTCTATACCGACAATGTTAAATATGTAGTTTTCATTGTAGCTTTTCTCAAAATCTGTTGTTTGTACATGCTTGAAGCTCTTCATACAATTAAAGTACACCTTTCTCATTATACTAAAATGAACTTATAGCTATATTATATAAATATAATTTTGAATTTTTTAATAATTTATAAAATATTTACTCAAACATGGTGAAACTCGGCCCTTTTTTCACATAAAAAAACTTTGTTAAAAATAATTTTTCGAGCTTTTTACGAAAAGCTCATTTCATTATATATTGGCAATCATTATTAATACACTCATGGACAAAAAAATCAGCGCACCAAGAAATAATTGGGGGATCGTAACGAAACTTGGCATGAAGGTACATGTCGGGGAGATATGCAAATGATAAGTAATGCCGCGTGATTGCACATTACGTATAGCCGGTAGAAGGTGTTTACAGTCGTTCTCCATAGAGAATAAACCAGGTAACCAAAGCTTGTTTAAATATGCTGAATAGTTTACAAAGGCAGAACTGAGGTAGGCATGCCATTACGCCGTTTTCGATGACAATATGAGCAGCTGTCGCAGTTTGGGAGGGGGAGAATCATCGGCATAATGGAAGCTGGATGGTCAGCTAGGTGAGGGCCGCTCTCATTGTGTTGTGAGGAGGTGTTAAGACCAGTGGATCAGAGAGATGACATTTAAACGAAGGTCAGGCTCAGGACGCCCTCGACAGACCAGTGGACAAGAAGACCACCTAATCGTAAGAAATGCACACGTACCGCCAACTGTTTCATCGGCCGCCATCCAAGCACAAGCAGCACCTTCATTAGGAGCCCCTGTGTCTTCTCGAACCATACGAAGGAGTCAGGCTGAAGGACATTTAAGATCGTGGCGCCCATTACGTGTGCTGCCCTTGAAGCCCACCAACTGACACCTCCGTTTGGAGTGGTGCCAAGCACGAGGAAACAGGACTGCAGCGAAATGGAACCAGGTCGTCTTTATAGACGAATCCAGATTCAATCTCAGCAGTGATGCCAATCGTGTTCGTGTGTGGAGACCCCGTGGTGAACTCCTCAATCCTACCTTTGCTTTACAGCGACACACCGCTCCCACAGCTGGTGTGAGGATATGGGGTGCCATTGCCTACAATACACGGTCATTAATTAAATATTAATCTGTGGCACCATGACATTCTGCACCTACATGTGTTGTCACTCATGCAACGGCTCCCAGGAGCCATTTTTCAACAAGACAATGCTCTGCCTCACACGGCAAGAGTGTCACAAGACTGCCTCCGCACTGTTACTAACCTTCCTTGGCCTGCCCGATCTCCAGATTTGTCTCCAATTGAGCATATCTAGGATCATTTGAGACGGCGAGATGGGCATCCCATAAGTTTGAACGAGCTAAGGCAAGGTTACAGCAAATATGGAACGAAATGTCAAGACATCATACAGAATTTGCATGCATCAATGCCCGATCGTATCGTATCGTGCATTCGCTCTAGAGGGGGTTCAACAGGGTATAAAATCCTCCATTGTTTTTCCTTTTTCTCTGAAATAAATTATCCTTTTTCTTTGATTTTCTAATCATTTACTTATATCAAAGTAGTCATTATGTATGTAAAATTTGTTTCATTTTGACAATTCCTGCTTGATGTGCTAATTTTTTTTGTCCAAGAGTGTATGTCATAAAACACTTACATACCTGTAAACATTTTTTTCTCAGAAAAGGTACAAAGAAACATCAAAAATTTAAATTTTGAAATAAATGAACTTTAACTCCTCATTCTCCAAATGATCTACATTTTTTTGAATGCCATTATCCTATCCCTTCCTTGTAAGTCTTTTTTCCTTTATTTTTTGTAAACATGAACATTTAGCCTTTAACAGCCTATATTCGTCTAGGCGCTCCATTGCCTATACCAGGGATGGCGAACCATTGGCACGCGTGCTATTCATGGCACGCTACATAATATTTTTTGCATGCCAGTGATCAAAATGGTTTGCATTTTATTTCAAAATAACCAAGTTTAGTATGAAGTATTATGAACAAATGCGAGTGATCGGACGAGGTGCGGCGGGGAGCACACTCGTTTGTTATTTCCTTGTCTTAGTTACTTCGTTGCTTGTGATGCAAAGTTCGTCTACGCATAGCATAGTTAATTTCATTGACACAACAGTATTTTAAACTTATTTGTGTTACATTTACGATTTTTAAGTGTTTTTTAACATGGCTAGTTTAGCAAAAGAATAAAAAGCACAAGACAGTATGTGCAACAGAGAATTTCAAATTTGGTGAATCTAGAAATATGGCCTTATTAGTAAAGGTGACAAACCGATATGTGTTTCATGTTCTGAAATAATGGTATGCATAACATCGTCTGTAAAACGGCATTTTGAAACAAATCGCAAATACTCATGTCAAAAAAGTGTGAACCTCAGCAAAAACAATCAATTGCTTAAAAACCGATTGTAGATGACTCTGATTGAGCATGCATTCTACTAAAAGCAATATGTTACAATCCTAATATTTTATTTTACAAATGCCAGGCCATTGGCCATCAGGTCATTAGGCAACGGGCTCTCCAATACCTTTTTACAATGCAGTTAAGATCATTCAGTGCAGAGCACTCGTCCAAATGAGCGGCAGTCATGTCTTGTCCAGTGTCACACAAAACGCAGATAGGTGAAGTCACTAAATTAAAACGAAACAGATGAGCACAAAGGCAGTCATGTCCGGTTAAAAGTCTAAATTTAGCCACAGCAGCAGCACGAGGAGAACTAGGAATACCGTGGGATTTCTTACATAGTGTACTCCAAGGCTTATCACGAGCAACACGAGAAGCTGTAAGGCGAAATGATTCCCTCAAAATCCTTTTAATTTCCAGTTTGGCAGAATGAAGTGTCAGGTCTCTGCGAAAGTTCTGAAGGATACCCGTTCCCTTTTTTGCCAAAAAGTCTGCCCTCTCATTTCCCCCAAGACCACAGTGGGATGGTACCCATTGAAAGACGATCTTTCCTTTTATCTTTCCCAGGAGTTCTCTACAGTTCTGCACACGTAAACAATTATTCTCATTATAGTTGGACAAAGCCTGAAGGGCAGAAGTAGAATCTGAAAGAATTAGAGCTCTTTCAATGGGGGGAAGACGAACAGCAAGTTGCTGAAGGGCTATATATGTATAGCTTCAACCTCACCATCAAAGTGAGTAGTCAAAGGGCCGGCGTGTAAATAGAAGGAGAAGAGGTGACTAAAAACACCAATGCCAGCGCCTTGGGCAAAGTCCAAGAGTGAGCCGTCTGTGTAAATGTGAAGCCACTCCTCCTACAATCCTAATATAAGTTCTTTGTCATTTAGGTAGCTTTAATGTTACTTTTTTTTTTAAATACACGCATAACTAAAACATTTACAACTATACACTGCAAAAGGTATTTTTTCGTAGTAAATAAAGTTTTGAGCTCTTAGTATTTAGTTTTATTATTCTCCCAATAACCACAACTCAAAATTATTTGACGGCACGTCGATACCTCATTAAACACATCTTCAGAAAAAAAATGGCACGTTGATCCATAAAGGTTTCCACTCTCAGCCTATACCATGTAATCACCAGGCTCCAAATTTCTGGCTTTGATATATTTCCCATATTAAATGATGAAATTCCATCATATATACCCAATGATAGTACTTTATTTTGTACAAATATTTTCTTCGGTACACGAAACCATATTACGTTGTTTACACTTTCATTGGCATTTTGTGTATCTCTATGTAAACACTTTTTTAGCAATTCCGGATCAAATATTTTGATTTCCATCATTCATTTAACTTTTAAGCAAAAACAAAATTTCTTTGTTTACATTTTTCGCCATTTAAATAGGCGTGACCCAGTTTCAATGATTATTTAAAAATAGGTTTTAAGGGCTTCTAATTACATTAGAGGTTAAAATAAGTTATTTTTAGAAAAGTTAAAATCTGTACAATTTGAAAATGTAAAAATATCGCAATTGTCGTATTAAGAAGATTTTAGGTTCCCAACACGTCTTAATTTTATCATAATGTGAGTTATAAGAAGAAATATGCTCAAATCTTTATATTACATGTTTCGAAAAAAGATATTTTTCCAAAAAAATAATTACAATCGTATTGATATAAAAATAGAAGCATTTGTATAGGAAAGACTGAAGAATGCAGCACACTTCACTTACATCCTAACTATATTTGAAAAAGTTTAAATAAAGTTTTAATTTATTGATTAATAAATAAAGTTTTAATTAATTATCCTAATACGTCCATTATATTGAATGAATGTTTTAAGAATTTCAAAATGTAGCTCATTCTTTTTTCGTAAATGCTATACTTCCTCTTAAGACCTTATAAAAGGGATTTTAATAAACAAATTGATTTTAATTTAAGATCAAAATTACCAAAAATGAGACTAAACACTAAATAACTGCTAAAAATATTATGTCTCAATACGCTAAAGTAAAAAAAAATATCGTCTCCTTATATTTTGGTCATAATAATAAAGTACTAAATTAAATATTTTTTCTAATTAAATTAAAAACAAAGTCAGAGTACATAGATTTTTTTATAAGAGATGTTTTCATTAGCAGTAGCATTAATTTCGGAGTATATTCCAAAGTTGTGTAGGATTTTAAATCAATAATCATAATAATGAGGAGGTTGACTAAAATTACATGAATGATACAAATTAGTGTCTAAAATAAAACCAAATCTTACTACTGTTTAAAAATAACACTCCAAATAAGACGACACAGTCAATTTTTTATGCTTTTATTCTACATTCATTTACATCAAAATTTAAGAAATTATTTCAAATTAACAATTATCAATCCGTACGTGAAAATTGTTCCAAAAGCTGTTAAGAGAAAACTTTTCTTAAAATAAATCATATCACAAGCCGAAAAGTAAATGACGTCTTTTTTCTCTAATCTTTCGAGAAAATATATTTCTTTTCCTCCGTTTGTTTTCAGTTGGTATTTTTCAATCAGTAAACCAATCGTTGCCTTTATTTTCATCATATTTTCTGGAATCCTGGACAAACACACCGTCAGTGAAGCTATGATGACAACTCCTGTGAAAGCGTTGCAAATTGCTTCCAATACAAAATGTGGCTGAACATCTGGTATATAGTAGTTGGATATTGAAATATAAAAATTTAAGAAACCGCTTGATAAAATCACAAAAAGTGGTTTTGAGAGAATATCTTTTAAAAGTAGAATTTTGCTTTCAATGCAGTTGTAGGCATTTAAGATTTCTGTGTACATTTCAGGAATTTTAACGAAATCAATTTTCGATAAGTCGTCTTTAAATTGAAGGAGAACAATGCCATAACGATGAACAAGAACGTATATAGATAAAACGAAAATGCATGGATATTGCACAAACAATGTATAATATATATATTGTCTTAACCATACCATTAACCTTACGTAAGTTATATCCTTCACAGAAAAAGACTTCCTTCCGAAATCAGGAAATTGGTCCTCTTTACCGTAAGTTAAGTAAACAAAAAGGACAATAAGAATAACAGGTAAAACTGAATTAATGAGAAAAACAAAATCGAATAAAGTTGAATAATTATTTTTCAAATTATTTCTTGATAAATTCGAGTGAGAACTCAAAAAATCCATAAGGATTTGTAATTTTTCCCTGTAATATATCATTGCTAAGGGCAAGGAAATGTAAGTAATAATATTGAACATATATCCGATACCCGATTTTTTATCAATAAAATCTTTCGTTTGAATCAGAATAACTGTAAAATAAAATATTCCGAGTATAGTGAACGTAATAAAGGAATAATATGAATAGTATTTGAGAAAATTTAGAAACCTATTACTATATCTTCTTTCACTGAGAGACACTATTATCCACAACGGTACGAATATCGACAGATCTTTTTTTAAACCTTTATCGGACATTTCTGTTTGAATTTTCTTTAAGTGTGCAATCAAACGTTTTGGCATCACGTTCAAGAATAATTATTTTCCAAGTATTTACTTATTTCCGCTACACCATCTGTATTTTATAAGCCTATATGGGGAACGTTTTCACTCACTTATTCGATTAGTGAAGATAACAGATACTTTGAGTCTTCAATATTTGTAGCTTCCATAAAATTCAATGCAGTACCGCTACATCACAGCGTCCTGGAATACCACAAAGACATTTATAAATAAACATAAAATATTCAAATAACTTATTAACCTTTAATATGAGATAATTTCATATATGTAAGCAAATTAATCCTAAATGAATATATTTAAACTAATAAATAAAGATTTCAAGGGTAGTTATGATTCTCCATGGGTATATTTTACCGTGTACCACAAGAAGTAGTAAGAGAAGTATACAAAAGTCTTACAAAAGCATTACTGAAATAAAAATAATCATTTTGTTCATTATCTAAACACACATGAATATATATAGAACTAGCTGGTATACCCATTCCTCGCACGGTGAATTGAAAAATTAAACAATACAGATTGAAGGATAAAGAAGTTTTTAAGATATCCGACTACGTTCGGAACCGTCATTTTAAAAAAGCGCATAAATGGATAATTTTCATAATATTTAGTGTCACTTAGAATAGAATATATGTATAAAAATTGTTTTAAGGACATTTTGACAAAAAAATTATTTAAATACACTATTTTGGCAAAAAAATAACCTAGAATAATCATTTTTCAAAATGTTCTCCTTTTATAAAAAATGCTTCTATTATAATAATATTTCGCTTATATAAAATAAAGATATCTCCAGAGAGTCTGAACTAGGATTTTTGAAAAATTCACATTATTTTCAGAGTTACCACCAATTGAAATAATTATCGACGTTTTTTTCTTAAAACTCATCCCCTCTGTTGTCGTGAAATGTGGATAAACCCACTTCTAAGTTATATACACTCTGTCGCAAAAAAATATATGCACCCAGAAGAAATCAAGCTACAATCACGAAACTCGGCAAGAATGTAGTCTGGTAAGAGATATGCAAATGATTAAAATTTCGAAGCCAATGAGACAAGGCTAAGTGTGTTATGCGCATATTAGTTGCGCAACTGGGAGAGTTTAAAAGCATGAGTACGAGCGCCGTACGGCTATCCAAACGAATCTGATGACTTTGATAGACGATATTGAGACTTAGGATGCCTCTAAGACGTAACCGGCGAGCAGCTGACGGACTTTGATAGGGGCCTCAGAGAAGCAGGTGGGTCGAATAGACGTATCGGCCGCCACCTCGGTCGGAGCGATATGGTAGTTGGCAACAGTAGATCACAGAAGGTAGAGTGTACCGTCGCGGAGGCTCAGGACGTCCCAGGAACACAAATGATCGCGAGGATCGTGCAATCAGAAGAGTGGCCACTTCGGCACCAACAACGTCGCTAGCATCGATTCAACGCCACTTACCTCCTTCCAGTGCCATCAAGAGAAACCATAAGGAGACGACTGACCGAAGTTGGCTTGAGGAGCCGACGTCCGCTAAGACGCTTACCACTGACCCCACATCATAGGCAGTGTCGACTGGATTTTTGCCGACCTCGGGCAACTTGGAGTGTGACAGACTGGAGACGTGTCATCTTCAGTGATGAATCCCGATTCAGTCTCAGTGCTGATGACCACCGCACACGTGTCTGGAGGCGCACCGGCCAGCGGTCCGATCCGGCATTTATTGTCGAGCGGCATACAGCAATTTCACAAGGTGTGACAGTGTGGGGAGCAATTTCTTGGGACACACGATCATCTTTAGTGGTCCTTCAAGGCACTTTGACAGCTCGCAGATACGTGGACGTTACTTTAACGCCGATTGTGCTACCCATGCTATCAAGTCGCCCAGGTGCCATTTATCAACAGGATAATGCTCGTCCACATACTGCGCGACTCTCCCAACAATGTCTTCAAGGATATGACGTCCTACCATGGCCTGCCAGGTCACCAGATCTTTCGCCAATAGAACATGTCTGGAACGCGCTGGGAAGGCAACTGCAGCCGTCCCGAGATACAGGAGAATTAACTGCGCAGATGCAAAGACTATGGCAGGATCTTCCACAGGGGGTCATAAGTGATCTAATTGAATCGATGCCACGCCGAATTTCGGCTTGTATAGCTGCCAGAGGTGGCTTTACTACTTACTGATTTTTAACCTTTTGCAAGCTGTAACCGCTTAATAAAATGATATTTTGTTCTGAATTTTTAATCATTTGTTTATTTTCATATACACTACATGCATACCAAATTTCGTGAATGTAGCTCAATTTCTTCTGGGTGCATATATTTTTTTGCGACAGAGTGTATTTCAGAGATTCTAGTTGAGCCTCGAGGTCTGAGCAATATACAGGCGAAATATTATAATAGAAGCATTTTTTACAAAAGGAGAATGTTTTGAAAATGGGTCATTCTATGTTAATATTTTGTCAAAATATTGTACTCGTACTTAAATAAATTTTTATTGTAATAATATCCTTGAAACAATTTTATATTCATTTTCTTATCTAAGTGAGACTAAATATCATAAATATTATCCATTTATTCACTTTTGAAAAATCACGGTTCCCAACGTAGTCGGATACCTTAATGAGTTCATTTTACGTGAATTGCAAATTAAACAAAAAAAAAAGTCTTTTTAGTATATCTCAGCTGAACAAAAAAACATGTTTGTTAAATTTTAAGTCTGTGGATCTAATAGCTGATAAAAAGGATTTTTTTTTATTTATAACTCCCTGTAACTCTCTTGTGGGTCGATTTTCGAAAACACCTTCCTTAGATGATCTCTACTCAGCAAAAGTAACACATTGTTACCAAATTTGTGTAACGGACGCTTAAAATAGTGTAAATAATTTATATCTAGAAGTATAATACGTTAATATTACTTTCTGTTGTATTTATTTTATGTTAAAATTGTAATCTGCCTCACGCTCCGCCTATTCAAGTCTTCGCTGTTCGGCTTATGGAAACGATTCCTTAAGTCTAGCTACTCTCTTAACTCGAGCTTTATTAGAACTTTGGGAAAGATTAGACTTACGCTTTCGACACATAATTCTTAATAAGTGCTTTTTCTACACTTCCAAAAAATACAGTACGGCAGTTATTATTTTTATACTTAAAAAAATGCAATATCTGCCTATTCAATTGAAATTATAGCTTTATAATAGACTACTAACCACAAACAAACTATGCAAATTTGACCAAATGATGCTGTGTGAAAGACAAAGTTTATCTACTTTAAATACCAGAAACGATAATAGTGTGTATTTTGATATAAGGATCAATTGGTAACTACCAAATGTGCATAGTAAAATCATGAAAAAAACGTGCATAGAAATAAATTATCAATATTTTTTATCAATATTTATGGTTCACTATTTGGAAGATAATATCATACACATGAAAAAAATCAATAGTAGCTATTCAAACAAAGAAATACTTGCCACAACCTCTCCCTTCGAAATCTAGTTTTCTTCTGAAATAAAAACTAGTGATTACACTGAGCAAAGCAATAAATTAGAAGTGAGAGCACACTGGAGCCTGGCTTAGAAAAAACAAAAAGGGAAAGTTTTGCTTCACACATGAAAGATAGATATATGCTGTTGTGGGCTTTTTTGCAGATTGCAGAATTTTTTCCTACTTACTATAGACAATTATCGTTATATTTTAGACACTTCACACAATATTTTTATAAATATAGCCTATGTATTATTCTGATGTATAAGCTATATTATTGTAATGTTTCATTAAAATCCATTCAGGTGTTTTTACTTGAAAGAGTAACAAACGTACATCTATACATACAAACTTTCGCGTTTGTAATATTTTAGTAAGGATTTATCCTAAATCGCCATGAATCTAAATAAGCAAAGCAAATAACAAGACAACATAGGTCCAAAGTAAGTTAGCTGCAGTAGTATAATCCTTACTTTACCTTAGGATTTAGTTCCTAAAGCGATTATAGTGATTTAATTGTTGTTGTTGCTAATCCTCCAGGATCTGACGAAGTCAGGCAGGATCATTTAAATCATTGACTCTCAAAAAGTCAAGTACAAAAAATGTATCAGTGTAGATATCTTTGCTAGTGAGATTCTTGCAACGCATTATATGTTCGGGAGAAGCCTGCTGATCTTGACGCCTTGCACAAATGGAGGACATCTTTTTGTTTGCTGAGAATGTGATCACTTGGTATGACCACTGGCAAGACGAGAGAGTGTTAGTCTGTGAGCATCTGTCACACTTGAGGGCTAGGGCCAGACCGGATATATTACCCTCATACCAATAATAATTGGGAGGTCAAGTGGGAGGATGAGTGGAGTACCAACGAATGATTTAGTAAGTATTATAATTGATTACATATTCTCCTGTATTTTTTGCAGAGCATTTCTCCTAAAAATATGGTTGAATCATTTGTATTTTAATTTTTCACTAAATTTGTGAAATATTTGGCTGAGATGGTAAGGCTTTGTTTACTTTTAAGTTCCATTACTTGGTAATGGGTTACTAGATGCATAATGATGAAGCCTGTTCTTACAGATGATACTCCACTTTTATTTCACTTAGGAGACAGCACAACAAAGTAGCAACAAACATTAGCAGAACTTTATGACAAATACAAAGCGAGGCGTGAATCTTCCAATGAGTCTCGGCGCTTTATGTAAAACAGACCGGAAGTGCCAAGATTCGCATGACTTCCGTTTTCGGATCTTATGATTGCTCCTCAGATATCGTATGAGGTGATTACATAAAGGATAATTTAAATACGATGCGTTTGTTTAATTTCTATAACCCATATGTATTTTACATCCCATTAGGCGGGTAAGCTAACAGTTAATTAGTTACGCGAGAGTCCTAGGGGAAGGGGGGATTAGGACCCCCTTCCCCTAGGTACAAATTAAAAAGGCTTTAAGGTGAAATTAATGTGAATTATTACATATATATATATATATATATATATATATATATATATATATATATATATATATATAGCTGTTTTCTAAAGAGGCATAGGGATAGTTCTGGAAATATATATATATATATATATATAACTTTTTCATTCGTTCAATATGACAGCTTTAAACGTCTTTATTGCTATATATATGATGATTCGAAGGGAAATCTGGAGAACTTTTCAGGAAACATTATTATTTCATTGTAGAGGAGATATGAATCAATTCATGTCATCTAAAAATATATCCATGTTAAGTAATACACTGCTGGACAATTGCTAAGGACGGGTCACAAATTGCTATGTAGCATAACATTAATCGAGACATGAGGCCTAGTAGGATAAAATATAGTTGCCACACTGTTCAGACATTAGAATAAAGAATATTTATTGTTCTGGAAAGTACAAAAGCTGTGAAACATCTGAAAGAAAAAAAAATGTTCATTTGATCTGCGTACGGAGAAATGGAGCAATGAATCTAAAAGTCAGCAGGCACCTTAAAGAAAGGTATCAGTACGGGATATGTCCACCGTGGAGTGTGATGCAACATTCCACACGTCGTACCATACTTTGCACATTATCCAGCAGCTGTTGAGGCAATTTATCCCATTCCTCTGTGAGTGCACGGATGAGGGTGTTCTTGATTGTCGGAGGATAGTTTCGACCAGCAACTTGCCTCACCAAAGCATCCCACATATTTTCAATGGGGTTTAGGTCTGGAGAACGCGCTAGCCATACGAGACGTTGAATACCCTCGCTGTCTAGACAATCCTGAACTGCGAGTGTTCGATGACATGTTGCGTTGTCGTCCATAAAAACAAATTTATCACCGACAGCACCACGGAAAAGACGAACATGAGGAAGTAGAACTTCATCAGTGTATCGTTGGCCCGTCATAGTCCCATTCGCAACCACATGTAGGCGCGTGCGGCCATTGATCATGATGCCGGCTCACACCATGATACTGCATGTCGGATATCGGTCTTTTTCCTGGATATTTTCTGGACGATAAGCAGTACCACTCTCGCGCCAGATCAGTTGGCGTCTACAATCCGATGACAGACTGAACCTACTCTCATCTGAGAATAGTACGCATACCCAGTCCTGTTCAGTCCAATTGTGATGCTCACGACACCATTGCAAACGGGCAGTACGGTGCTGTCTGGTCAATGGGACACACACAACAGGTCTGCGTGCGTATAGTCCTCCTCCCCTCAAACGTCTGGCAACAGTTTTTCGGGAGATCTGCTTTCCTGAGGCAGCAAGAAACTGATTTGCTACCTGCTGAGCTGTGGTGCGCCTGTTCCTTTTTGCTGATAGGACGATATATCTGTCTTCTGCAGGCGTCGTACTTCTAACACGACCTCCCCCGTGCCGTCTACTACACATTCCAGTAGTTTTAAATGACTTCCACAGCCGTGAAACAACGATGTGAGCGATGTCGAACTCCCTGGCAACATCTGTTATTTTTCGCCCTTCTTCGATCTTTCCAATAATTCGGCCACGCATAAAATCATCTATGGGATGTCGGGAAGACATGCCAAAAATTTTAAGTTCGTCTACTAAGTCTTTCCTGTAAAACTTTGACTTGAAACAACAACTGTCCACACGCGTCAAAACCTTTAAAGCTCTTATGAACGCTATCACGTGATGAACAGACGTGGAAAAAAATTTGCATACTCATACTTCTTCTTACTAATATCCCGCACTTATTCTCATTTTCCACATTTTGCTTCCTTTCATTTTGTGGTTGCTATGGATGATAGTGTTATCCGTCCTTAGCAATTGTCCAGCAGTGTATAAATAATGACCAATTGTTCTCTGACTCTCTAAAGTCTAAGAATAAATTGTAGTATAAATAAAATGAGCTTAACTATAGTTTATACAATATTATTTATTAAAAGTTTTGTGATTATATTATATTTAAATACTCACGAGTGTAATTGCTTTAAAAAAATTCATGAAATAATTTCTTACCTCCTACAACTGTTAAATGACTAAAATATTATATCCTAGATATAAGGATACTAAGGAAATCATTTGATACCTCTAAAAAAGATTTTAGTGAATCTTTCATACGTACTCCTTCCCTTTAGGTCTATAAGGAAAATCGAAAATTCATAAAATGCTTTAGCTGCTTTATAACATCCCACAGTAAAAAAAAACATTAAATAATATGTTAATATAGATATAAGAATCAAAAAAGGGATTTTCAATTAAGCCTTTAATTTTCAAATGCAGTTTGAAACACTAATCAATAAAAACTAATCCCTCAGAAATTATTTTCCAATATCATAACACCTTTGAAATTTACACATCAATATTAATCACAATGTGCGGTTGTTAGTAACTAAATAAATTGCTTTGAAAAAAATCGATAATATTTTTATAAAAGTCTACAAAGCAATCATCCAAAGATAGTTTAGTGAATGACTTGGAATACGTTTTTTTTAAAAGATTAAATGCATTAAAAGTAATGTCAATGTCTTTGAACAGATTAATGCATGAACCCTTTGCTTGTAAAGAAAATTTACTATTCTAATATGATAAATTCCCAACACGAAAAATGAATTTGAAACGATTTAATTGAAAGATCTATTCACCTTTCTCTATACTGTCTTCGTTGTAAAGTGTGTTGATCGCTTGGAACAGGGTGGTTAAAATTAGACTTTACCCTATAAACAACATCTTACAGATAAGTAAATTGATACCACCAAAATTTGATACATGGGACTATACGCAAAATGCACTAGAGAAAATTTAGGGGGGAAACATTAGTTTTAAAATCTCAGCCGGCGTGGAATAGCAGGAAAATTGCGGAATGCAATTTGAACATTTATTGATTCATTTTTGATCACAATGCCATCTAATCACATTGAACAAAAGTAGACAAATAAATAACATGGCAGATAAAGACAGACCAAATACCACTAACAGACCAGAGGATAATTCTATTATGGGTAATATACGGAAAGTGTCCGCTGGGGTAGCGTGGTTGGTTTGTCGCTGGCCTTCTGTACCCAAGATTACGGGTTCAACCCCGGCCCTTGTTGGTGGATTTTCATGATGCAGAAAATCAACATCGGCTATGTCGCATGATAACACGGCAAGTAAAAGATCCCTAGGGAATGTCCTTGGCAAAAATAAATCCTAGTACAGGTTCGCATCGTCAGAGCTCAGGTGTTTCCCTCCAGGGAGAAAACTGGGCGTCAAAATCACCTACGGCGATTGGTATCCGCCTATATGGTGCCGCTCTAAAAAGATGCCAGCTTTCGGAGAATGTACTAGGTAGATTGATGAACTCTGTTAATAACTATTCATAAGTTCATAATCTGCCATTAGAAATATATATATAAGGAAAGTTGTCCACAACGTTGGCTAGCGTGGTCCCAATGCATATTTTCAAAACGATGGACTGTGAGCCCAATAGAAAATTGTAACTTATCTAATGTGATATTTCACACATGAAGTATAATACAGTTTTCCAGTCGTAAAGCGTAGTTTCAAATCACGCTACCATGGTCTGCACATCTGCTGTAGATATTAGTTTACGCTGAGCCATCTGTAGGACAGGGATGTCAAACTCAAAGGCTATCTTGGCCAAGCAATCAAAGTTTAACTTTAGGTGGGCCGCAAAAAAAATCAATATTCCTTGAGAGAAACGTAAGTTTTTATTTCTAATATTTTATAATAAGCATACACAAAAGGACAAGAAATTTAATGTTTACGTCCTGACACGCGACATCTCTTCTCTACTACTCTCTTTCCTATTTCAGGAGAAATTTTGATATGTTATTATATATTATTGTGTGCCGATAATTCTGGGTGGGCCGCAAAAGTATTCGTTGTGCGCTGCGAGTTTGATACCCGTGCTGTAGATGAAATACGCAAAAAAAAGCTGAAGCATTCTCCTTTCGTTTTCACTCAACAGTTTTATCATACAAATGCTACATACATTTGCCTTCGAAAATCTGCGTACAGGCGATCCTCCTTAATACTCATGCAAAGATCGCTATTGCTAATGAAATGAAGACTTTCTGAATCAATACTATTTTTATTGATTCCTCTTACGTCGTACATTCAAATAGTATAAGCAACAATCGCCAGAATATTACATAAAATAATACAAATATTTATAATTTCAGAACTACACAAATCGAGTGCGTCAAAAGTCTGAGTAGACTGGAAAAAAACCTTTACAAAAATGGTAAATACTTTTTAAGCTCTATTTCGTTCTTTTTATAACTCTCTTAGAATATTTGGCAAGGATTTAACTAGTTTAGTTGTTTCTCATCTGTGGATATCTTGTTCCATTCTTCTACTCTGACAGATTTGAGCATTTCCTTGGATGGTATCACGTTCTTCTTGATTATTCATTCGAGTAAATCTCACAAATGCTGTATTGTGCTCAGGTCTGAGGACTAGGTTGACTTTCGGAATTGGTTTGGGATATTTCAGAACAGTCATGGCTTCACAAAGACTTCACAATGTGAGCCATTTGCTTGGTACCTTTGTGCCGATGAAAGTAAAAATCATTACTCACCGCAAATTTCTCGGCATATGCGAGGATATTTTACTTCGATAGTTTCAACAACCAATTTTGTACATTGTTGACTCAATAAATTCCAGATTACCAGCTGAAAGGCTTCCAATGCATCCCTAAACATTATATCCCCTCCACCATGTTTGATAGTCGAAAAAGTATTCTCTTCCTTAAGATCTGCTTAAGAATTTTTACAAACATATTTTTGTACTTCTTGATGCTTAATTACAAAAACTACTTTCAATTGAATACATCAAATTTTTGTAAAAAAATATGTGCCCTATTTAGGTGTTTTTTGACAAAGATAATTCTCTTAGCTCTGTTCATTCGAAAGATGAAGGCTTCTTGAGTGCAACTCGGGCATGATAGTCTTCTTTTTCCAGTTTTCTTCTAATTGTAATTAAAGCTACACTTTATTTCAATATCTCATAAACACTTTTATCTATTTGTGAAGCTTATAGTCTTGGTTTTTTATAGAGCGATTTACAAAGCAAGATTCTCGAGGTGACACTGCAGACGGGCGGCCGAATCTTGGCTTGGATGTTAAACTTTTAGTTGATTTGTAGTTTATGAGCACTTTTTGAAGCAATGAATGTCTCCTATTACCAATTCAAACAATTGCTTAAATAATTTCCCCCTTTTCTGAAGATCTATTCTGATTTTAGTTTCAATAATATATCAATCTCTATTCTGTTGCCTGTCATGGAACCACAAAAGCTTTCAAAGCTCAAATCCTAAATAAATCGTAAAAGAAGCTTATAATTACTTAAAAACACGATTTAGTGCAATTATTTTACAATAAAATGCCTTTAAAAGCTCTATTTTGTAAGTGTACACAGACTTTTGGAGCGGATGGTTTGTGATTATTTGGTGGCCATTCTTGTTTTTTTTTCCCTTAAGGTGAATTTTGTTGCTGTTGTTTGAATAAGGAAATTTTGAAGAATCGCTGACAAATATTTTGATTTTCTAAAGCGAGATTTCAATAGTAATTATAGCATAAACATGCAAGATGATTGCTTGTACGCAAACTTTCGGAGGTAAGTGTATACCAGCACATTCAATAACGACACCGTCATCGTAATAGCATTCTGCTCAGTGGTGTAGTGGATAATATTTGCGCCCTCCTGCAAATTCAGGTTTAGGGCCCCAAGCTGGATCTTACAAAGAGTATGAACGTGGAATCAGTCAGGCTTTGGGCCCCTTAGAATCCTGCCCTCCCCCCCCGATGTACGGGGGGAATGTACGTTAAGCCACTGATTCTGCTATACACTGGTATTAATTTGGTTTATAAGCTTGAATTTCTTTACACTTAGTACAAATGCCAAGACAATTTCTTAAGGCTAAGCACAACCTATTGCTTTGTTTTTTTACATTTTTCTGCTTATAAGTCATACTACTTTAAACTACTTAATGCTTTCCATGGGGATCATTTTCTTTGCTAAATTTGTCATCTTTCCGTGCAGTACAACCCTCGGGATTGCAGATGGAGGACCAATTATTGTACTTGAATAATGATTGTAAACAGCAGTGAAGGGAGAAGATTGTGCAGAATTGTAGAAGTTGGCGAAGGGTAGCTTTTGTTAGCAGGAGAAAAATGTTGATGTAATTTTTATTTTCCCTATTAATGTGACTCGTCGTAATAAAATGTGTGTTTTATGAGTCTGTTTCTTCATCATACATTTAATGCATGCAAAAATTTAGTCAATTCCGTTAAGCAATATTTGTAAAGCTGAGCCAAATTGTTTTTAATGTACTGGTTCCTGAAAAAAGTGGTGGCTTTTACGGAAGACCCACTTCAAAGTTTTAAGCTCTTACTAGATGAGGTCTGTTCATTCTTGATAAAAAAAACACAGCCTTTCAATAATAGTAACTACGTTCCTAGTGCAATTAATTGTCATTTACATATTAATATATTGTAACGGTTTTTCACGTGTTTCTTTCTTAACCTGTTTAGTAACTTTTTGATGCCATTTATTTGAAAGCCTTGAAGTAAAAAATATGTGCAAATAGACATTTTTACTTAAGCTGAGAAGAAAAAATGAGATAATCAGTGTATGTGTTGAAGGGATGGTAGATGATAAATGAACGATAAAAGGCTAATAATCCCATAGAGCAGCGGTTCTTAATCTGTAGTCCATGGACCCCTGGAGATTCACCAGTATCTTTTTAGAGGGTTCTCGTGAAGGTCGATCATTTAATGTTATGGTTTTCCTCTTTTACAGATTCTCAAAGGTCTCGGGAAAAAACTGAAATAAGTGCCATCCTAGACTGGATCAATAAATTGCCTCCAACGAAAAAACTATTAGAACATGTATTTATCTATCTGGAATATTAATTTAGTATTAATTAGATTTTTAAGTAGAAGTTTATTGTTTTCATAAAGGGAAATAGATGTGTTAAGAAAGTCTGCATAAGTAGCAGAGGCAGTTTTAGGATTATTGAGAGCATTTAACCCTTTATCTACCGCATTATGATTTACTGCAGTTTTTTTCATGCAATATTTTTTTTTGATTCACTACATTGAAAATTAAGGATATGCATTAACAAAATACTCAACTTTGGGAAATTTAATTAGTTAGAGCTAATTACTTAAAGATATTCAACTGTAAAGTTGATTATATGCAGTGTTCACTTAAAATAAATAGTCAAATCGTTTTCTAAGGTCTTCATTAATATCCAAAAAAGTAAGACACTTAAATATTGACTACTTTTTCCGGACCGAAATGACAATCTTTGCAATTCGCTGAAAACGCAATTTCTGCTATAAAACTACTCGCTTTTCCCACTAAAATACTCTTCATTGAAAATGTGTTGCTATATATCCTGGAAGAGTAGATTTAAAAGAATATTCTTGCTAAGTATGGTCAGAATATTCGTAAAAATAGCTATTCTATGTAATTTTAAATTGAGTGGTACTTATAAGTACCGTCGGTAGATAAATGGTTCAATTAATCAGCCACGGGTTGAAAGTCAGAGAGAGGGGTGCTCAAAATCAAGGGATGGTCAGGCTGGTGTAGAAAGGGGGTCCGCGGAGATCAAAAGTTTAAGAACCAGGAATAGAGTGATCGATTTAGGACAAGGGTTTAAGGTAAATCTATTAGAAAACAGTAAGTGCCTTCAAGATAACAGTACAACGACTTCCTTGAGAGTTCAGCAGATGTTGTATTTCTTACTAGGTTCAGATAAACTTAATCGTTCTAAGCATGTATTTTTTGTATGATGTATTGATTCAGAAAAATAAAACTGTTTTAAAATTTACATATTGTCTCAGAGTAATTTGTCTTGTACCATGTCTTTGAGATCCAATCCGTTACAGTATGTGTTACATTACCATAACGTGCAGAAAACAAAATTAAGTATCAATTGACAAGGAGAGTTTAACATAAGAAAAGGGTCACTAAGGCATTAAGAGTTATTACTAGCCTATGTCGTTATAATAAAGGTATCCGAACACGTTCGGAGTACTTTTTTTAAAAAGAGTGCTAAAACATGATGTAAGCTATTTTTAGGAATCAATACCATTAAATACTAATATTTAGCTAATAATATTCACAAATAATTTTCTAAATTTTACAAAAATCACAATTATTAAGTTTATGCAATATTTTTGAAAAACTTTAAAGCAATTAGAGAAAAAGGTAATAAATTTATATCAATAAAAGTATTATTGAAACAATTAAGATGCATTTATCTAGAAAATGTATTAATATTTTAATGTTTTATTAAAATTTAAAAAAAATTCAGCTGGTCGAGTCAATCTTTTAAGAAGTGAGACATCCTTACGAGACCATTATTTAAATAACAAGCCATAACTCAAAAAGTATTCATACAATAAGAAATATTTTAGTATATTCTCTGGAAAATAATATAAATGTCAAGTTCATGAAGTTTTACAGAAGCACATTCATAATATTTTGAATCAGACTCACCATGATAGATTTTGAATAATTTAAATGCCCACTTCAAGTAGATTAAAGACCCATTTTTGATCTTATAATTTATCAAAATTGATTATAACTTGGCCTCTAGGTAACGTAGAATCAAAACAAATATGTTTTGTAAAGCCAAAAGCGTCCCTATTCAATAAAATAAATAACAAACAAATATGCGTTTTGACTAAATTTGGTTATTTCAACGTTTTCGGATACCTTAAAATCATGATTTTTGTTTACCGAAGTATTGGTTTACTATTTGGAATTTCTAACCAAGAACACAAGTTATAGAATCTTTTGAACCTTTGTTAGATTTCTTGTTTTTCCCTGTCATCATTCTGTGATTTTCTCGCTTTCTTGCTCAAAAAAAGTTCTTTATGCAATGGCCCTCCTTTCATCAATCCGATCATCTCTGCATGCTAATTCTTTACAGAAGACATTTCACAAGTATTATAAAGTCAATGTGTTTAGAAAGAGGAAAAGTCTTGCTATAAAGATAGTTCCTCTTGTTAGATATATTTTATATAATTAAAATTTTCATAAATGTACTTCGCTAAAATATTTTCAAATACATCTTATGGTTTAAATTTGAGGTTGCTTTTTTTAATGTTTAATTTTAGAACTAGAGTACTGCAAAACTAGTTAATCTTCAAAATGCTTTCCATTTACATTTTGTCAAACGCAAAAGTTATTTTTCATGTTTAAGTGTAGGAGTGAGTGAGTGAATATTAAAATCACACTGTCCAGCTACACGGAGGCTTTCGGCGATGGACCTTGTAATTTTGAACCATGGTCAAGTGACGAGGTTAAAGTGTTAAAGCTTCTATAAAAACTAAATTCTTGGAATTTAAATTTGTATGCAAAAAATATAAATATTTTCATTCGTTTAAACTTAGTAATCCAAAAGTTGTTATTTAAAGAGATTTTAACCATTAACCATACCTTAGAGTTTTTCCTAAGTTGTAAACATTACCAAAATCGCTTTTTAAAAGATATCGAAAAGCTATTTTAGTTGCTTTTTTTATCTAATACCGTTAATTTTATTTGAAACAGTGTAAAATTAAAGTTAAATCAATAATTTTATAAGACAGAAGCAAACAAATCACATTTTAATATAATAGATCATTTTTTATGTTAATGAGATTTTAAAATATCATGATATTAAAAATAGAAAACAACACCAAATGCTGCATTTATATCGATCTATTAAATTCCAGTTATTAAAATGTAATTCGATTATACAAGATTACAAATCAACAAAATCCCTTCTGTTCAATGTATGAAAGAAATTGATCAATCATTCATTATTAATTCAAATTTCTTGGAACAGTTGTGTTAGTATTAGTTGAATAGAATTTATTGTGTAATAGAATTACTGAATTTCATTCGAATTCCGTGTCGCATTAATGTAGCACTCTAATTATCTGCTAAAGATGATTGATAGTAAATTTTGGAAAACATTTCTACATTATATTATCAGTATCATATGACTATTATAGAATAAACACAAAGAAATACTTTTGTACATTAATTATATTCTTCCTTTTAGAAAATACTTATTTAATACAATATTTCATTAGAAGGATACATTTTGGTATTGTTACGCACCAGGTATCTAAGGTTCTCAATTACAGACTTCTTCAAATAAATATTTGATTTACTTTTCATTAATAAAACATAATTTTATCCTGTATTTCGGAAATATATTCACTTTTCATTTTGAATTATTTATGTTGCAGACATAGTCCATTATAATGGAGGGTTATTGGTTAAAAAAATATAATTGATAAATGACAAGTAAAATCAAAAATGTTTCATTAAAACTACACTATTTAAAAAGTGACGCTGGAAATATCACTAAAAATGCAAATATCGACGTATTTGTATTTCCTAGGCATTATCATTATTAAGACTGTAACACAATAACAATCCTGTGATTCATTTGCGCGACCAATTGACATAGAGAAATCTTACTACAGTTGAATGCGACTAATTTTATGCGTTTATTCGGAAATATTATAGAAGAATTAATGAGAAATAAGTGAAAAAATATGTTTAGTATCTGCAATAATAAAAATAAGTTGCGTGTAAAACCCAATAAACAATGGCAAGTAAAAGAATAAATCATACTAATTTTGCGGGTTTTGAAATTGAAAATGCTTTCAGAACATTTGAGCGGTCAATAAAAAACTATTATAGTTGTAGTTCAGGTGTGTTTCACAGCGTTTTCATCTGACTACATTACTTCATTTTACGCCCTAAGGATTGACAATATTCATCGAATTCGATTACTTTATTGTTCTGTGATTATATGTTCTAATATATCAATTTACTGTTAATGTCATCTCCTGAAAACGTTTATCAAAATTACTCCATTTGAATTTTGAATATTTATGTCTAAAACCCTATGCTGAAATTTAAAGTGCTCAAAATATTCGTATATAATAATTTTTTGAGGTATAGTTGAATTACAATTATCTATAAAAAATTTTCAATGCACCAACAAGGCTTACGTGTGATTTTTCTCATACAGTATTGGAAACCTACTCAAGACAGTAAACACAATAAAGCGTATATTTTCTTTATTTTCCGCAAGAAAAGCACTCATAAATGTGTATTGTAAAAATTGTGATGCAAAATTTCTTTGAAAAGAGACAACATTTTCTCTCGCAATGATAACACATCGTTTGAATTTATAGGCATTAATTTTCCATTCAATTAAATATATTTCTTGAGTTTTTTAATTGTTTCTTTAAGCACTACAGTACTTTTAGGATATAAATTTCAATGCAAGAACCTAATGCGTGCATATTTACTTCATATCACTGTATGCCTAAGAATTTGTATCAAAGTGTAAATCTTACTTTAAATGGTAACATTATTCTTCGTCTTACCAATATTATACATACCTAATAAAGTCTCTTTCAGTACAAGAAAGAAAACTGAAAAACGGCCACAAAAAATTAACCAAATACTTAATTTAGGTTTAAAAAGGATTATTTGATTTGACCTGTCTTTCTTGGAAATAGGGGGATTCCATTAATTATTCGATTAATAGAAGATTCTCGAAAAGTCTACTACGAAATGAACAACTAAGGAATAACAAGACCTGAAAAACAAGGTACTGAAAATCGAATTAAGTTCAATATAGAACCCAAACTTTTGCACTATTTTGGTGTCATCCTCGCCGCTTGACCATGGTTCAAAATTACGAGGTCCGTCACCAAGAGTCCTCATGTAGCTGAACAGTGCTACGTTAATATTCACTCAGTCACTCATTCACACTCTTTTGATCTATGAAAACTTGAATCTGAAGATTTTATTATTTATAAAACTATGTAAGTTTTAGAAGTCATCTTTTTAGAATAACTAGTAAAAATCAACGCAATGAAGAACATAGCTTCTAACGAATTTACTATGACCACTCATCTATCGATTATACTTTCAATTAACAACAGAGGATACCGAAAAACTACTCGAAAATATATCAAGTACTGCTCTTACTTTTACGTAGCAATATTTCATTTGTTCTCAGTATACATACTTTCACCAATTGTTGTGTCAATTTATCTCCATAGAAATCAATACTCAAGTTTCACTTATTTACTATTTGATATCATGTCCGTCGTCTTATTAAATTCAATGTCATGCCGTTGTCAAGATATAAAAGTGCTTATCGCTTTCTGCTGTTCGCATTCCAAATGGAATCATGACAGTAAAACACATTTAAAAAGAATGAATTTGATCTTACTTTTCATTTGCTGCTTGCCAGTATTACTATCTGCTTTATTTTCTTACTTAGCCCATGGAGAAAATGGAATTATCGACACTTGGACTTTTGGTTACGAATTTCACAACAAAGTATTCAAAACATGTGTGAATTTCATTAGCGAATATATATATTTCTTCGTCTATATGAAAAATCCGTGTCTTCATACAGCATCTATGCTTATTATAGCACATCGATACGCAATGCTTCTCCATTATTACAACGAAGATTTAAAAGCTATGGATCCCTCAGTGTTATCAGAGAAATGCATTGAAATGGCTAAATATTACAATGACATTGAAAAGAAGATTATTCTGTTAAAAAATACCTTATCAGTTCCTTTTTTAATACTCTTGTTCATTAGCACGTTAAATTCTTACATCGCTTTGCATATCCTTTTACACTCAGATGTTCCCACATACCTTATGCTGGAACTATGCTGCAATATTCTAACTAGTAGTGTTGTCGTAACTACTCTAACATTCTTCAATTCGAATATTCCAGATAATATGTTAAACATAAAGGCAACTGTTGGAGAACTAATAAACGAATTTCAATTAAATAGCAAGTGTGAAGGAAAAGAATTAAATATTTTAAGTAGAATGGAGAAAAAGAAGATAATTTACTTAACAGCGGGAGATGTGATATATTTCAAAAGGAGCTTCCTCTTTACAGCTTTTGGGACTTTTTTCACATATGGAATACTTTTCACAAATTTAAAATAAATTCGAAAGATGTTACAATATATTTTGAAAAAAGAGAGTTTGTAAGTAAACAGAATCAAAAACTATGAAATAGAGAATATATTTATATTAAAAATAAAATTGGTACACTTTGATTGGCCTGAAGAATTTCTCGCCAACCAGACACTCTTGACGAAGTTACGCAAAATATGCACAAAATATAAGGAAAAGTATATTAATACTCTCATTTTACTGAATTATTTTAAGATACCACTAGGAAAATCACAAGAAATGGTTCACCGAATTTTCTTGACCATTTTGACAAACTCAAAGTAAGTGTTCAAGTTTATTCTTTTTAAACGCTCTTTTATGAAAAACGGGGAAATATCCGTCCACTCTCGTTCGTACAGAAAAAAAATTCCATATCAAAATCATTTTGAATTTGCAACGGCAAAATAACCATGACACTGTTAAACAACATTTTCTTCCGAAATTTTTACATTAAACAATTATACTTTAAGAACTCAGAAAATACTTATGAAAAACTTGAATCTTATTTTTGAGACATTTCTATTTAAATGTATTACATAAAGTCTATGTTTTGTTTCTGCCGAGTTTTGGCTAATTTTTTACGAGGTTTTCAATTCAACACAATTAAGAAGTTTACATACAACATAAGTAAGAATGTGTAATTACTTTATATAAAAGTGATTCCATAATTGCATTGCAATTGAAATCTGAAATATAAGGGCTAGAATGCAAAATGCCTTTGAGTTGACATGATTGGACGGAGCTGAGGTCAGATAAATAAATCTGTGAATCCAGATGCTATTAAGATGGGTGGAATAAGATATTATGACAAGTTGGATTTAATCGTTCCTTTGGAATAAATTCTTGACACTGATACTGACACTGATTAAATACACCGATGAACGTTTACATTTAAAATATCCCATTATTGTTTTATTCATAGATAATTTACAAGCCCTACTTGCCGAAGAATAACTAATTATTCAGCTAAAACTGTCTATAAACATTATTTCGGAGGCGATTTTGACAAGCAGGATAAGCCATGAGCTTCATTCTTGTATTTCTGATGCGGCTAATCAAAAAGCAATAGGACTTCTTTGACTTTTGCCGTACTAATTATCTGGAGGGACCCAAGAGATTATTTAGACGCTTTCTAATTTTATAAGAATTCAACAGTAAAACAAAATTACTTTAAAAAAGCATGTTCAATATCTCTATGTGGATTCTGCAATAAGAGCAGTATTTCATGGTGTTGAGTTTCATGTAAAGGGTGTTTTTTAGAGGTATAGAACTTTAAATTGCAATAAAACAACGATGTATTATTCGATTGACATGAATTTTTTTATTCGAAAGATAATCTAGTAGCATTACATTTTAAATATGATTTCTGGCATAGGACTGCCACGGCTGGCTCGGATGTAGTCCAATCTGGACGTCCAATTTTCGATGACTTTTTCCAACATTTGTGGCCGTATATCGGCAATAACACGGCGAATGTTGTCTTCCAAATGGTCAAGCGTTTGTGGCTTATCCACAGACCAATTACTTTACATAGCCCCACAGAAAATAGTCTAGCGGTGTTAAATCACAAGATCTTGGAGGCCAATTCACAGGTCCAAAACGTGAAAGTAGGCGGTCACCAAACGTGTCTTTCAATAAATCGATTGTGGCACGAGCTGTGTGACATGTTGCGCCGTCTTGTTGGAACCACAGCTCCTGGACATCATGATTGCTCAATTCAGGAATGAAAAAGTTAGTAATCATGGCTCTATACCGATCACCATTGACTGTAATGTTGTGGCCTTCATCGTTTTTGAAGAAGTACGGACCAATGATTCCACCAGCCCATAAAGCGCACCAAACAGTCAGTTTTTCTGGATGTAACGGTGTTTCGACATACACTTGTGGATTCGCTTCACTCCAAATGCGGCAGTTTTGTTTGTTGACGTAGCCATTCAACCAGAAGTGCGCTTCATCGCTAAACAAAATTCGCTTATGAAAATCGGGAACAACGGCAATCTCGTTTTGGGCCCATTCGACGACAATTTGAAAGCGTTGTTCAGGCGTGAGTCTATTGATGATGAATTGCCAAACCAAACTGAGAATAAATCACTTGACAGCTGTTAAATCGGTCGCCATCTTGGAAAGTAATGCCAACTTAAACTTCTATACCTGGAAAAAAACACTCTTTACAACCTGTTAAATATCCTTCAGTTGTTGAGGAATTCATGCCATCTTATAATTTTGAAAGAGGAACAGAGTGTGAGATGTCGATCACATTTCATCAAAGAAACATTCGGAGCCTCATGAAATAATTAAAACACAGTTTAATAACCTTGTGCGTAATGGGCTCAATTCAAGAAGCCACATGATAAAAACAAACATGTGTTTTCCATTGAATTCAAAACAAACATTAAACTAATTGTACTTGTTGTTATATTTGTAAAACTCAGATAAAATTTCAAATTTCATATTTGGGTAAAGATGTTTAAATGTTGGGAAAAACAACTTCTTCAAAAAGATTTTTTTTAATTAAAAAAAAATCGTATTTTATGCTTATACTTTTAAATAAAATGCTTTTTGTATATATAGATGTACTTTTTTTAAGAGAAAGTTTCTGCAAAGAGCAAATCTTGGCAACACCGGAGCGCGTGAACTGATTAGCTGGAAACACAAGATAGTTTTTATCGTGTGACTATGACGTCACATGAGTTTTTGAATTAATTGGCTAACATCACGTGGCTTTCACTGTCATGTGACTATGACATCATATGAATTGAGCCCATTGGGGTGAAGACAAATAGTAGTATTAAAGGCTTCAGGAGTGGAATGTATGCATTAAAGATACACGCGTTTCTTTATATCGTGATAAAGATTTCATTAGTTTTCATTAATATGATGAAACTACGTTTTTGCCTTTTGAGTAGAATGCAGCCATGTTTACTGACAGTTTATAGTACATCAACAGTGGTGTAAAGTACACCCCTGCTACTCCTGCATAACGAGGGGCAGAATTCTCCGAGACCCAAAGCTTGACTGGCGTCAAGTACGTATTTAACTAATTTATAAAATATTAAAGGCAAAAACTGGCTTTGAAAGGGGAGAGCCTAATATTCGCCGTTACGCCACTATTCATCAAGATAGAAAAAAATAGATATTAGCTTTTTGTTTTTAAGAAATAAATAACTACCCAATTTTCGTTGTTCTGTGTTAATGATGTTTAAAATGTATTATTAGTTCTATTCACCGTCCCATTTATAATGATATGATGCCTTTTTACTTTGCCATTTAATCACATTTTATAATTAGTAATCCATCAGTAAATAGAGCCTGAAAGCAGACAGAAAAAAAGCTTCTCTTAAGATATATTACAGCACCAGTCGATAAATAATTTTCTTAAATTTTTTGAACTCCTTTTTTAAAACTCATTTAAATTGTGATGATTATAATCATTGATCAAAAATCCAACTACTTTTTTTATCTTCAAAATGTACTCCAGAATTCTGTCGCTGATGAGTGTTGAGGCTCATCCACCCCAAGTCAGTAAGCAGCAAACGGCTAAGATAAAACCTTCTACACATTCTTGCATACCGCAAAGGCTTAAATTTGGTTAGATTTCCGATATTAGCTGCTTACTGTCTTGGTGAATGAGTGAATATTAACGTCGCACTATTCAGCTACTCAAGGGCGTTTGTTGACTGACTTCGTAATTTTGAATGATGGTCAAGGGACGAAGACTACACCTGAGCTGGCCTCCCTCTCTTAATTTCCTCACCACGCCGCACCAATTGGAGGACGTTTGAGCCTCGACATATTTAACGTGTATCGGCCTCCGCTGCACGGCGGGTCTTCAGCGGTCCATTAGGCTACAGCGGCCACTTACTACCTTGATGGAATCAGCCTTTAGAGAAAATGTGATAATTACTGTAGAAAAACAGTTACCTTGCTCTGTACAAAATATAGAAGTCTAAAGCTACATTCACACCAAGGCTGTCAGCGTCGAGCGTCTAGCCAATCAGAGATTTCATCTCGGGCGAGATGAAGTCTCTGATTGGCTAGAAGCTCAACGCTCGACGGTGATTGCCTTGGTGTGAATGCGGCTTAAGGATTAGAAACGATATTGAAAAATTGCCGTTTAACAGGTGAACTTTCTTCACCAAGCTGTTGTATCGCTTAATATTTTTTACGTATTGTTCAGTTACTGCAATGCTTTGTATACTCGTACTTAGTATATTTTCGATATTCTGAAAAGGAAAATTCTTGCTAGTACGAACCAATCACACATGGATATTCCAAATAAACTGTAAAAGATATAGATTGGAAGGTGATTGCGAGTTCGATGTTCTGGATCTTGAGTCGCGAATCCGTATGTTCAAAAGGTATTTGTTTTACTTTCTTAATATCGAGAGTAAGCAAACGTTCCAGCTAGCGAAACATGTTAAAATAAAAAGAAGACCATATGCATTCCCTAGGAATTAAATGCGTATCGTATGGTTTTTAATAAATTACTGTGAGTGTTACATTAAGGTCCCACTATAAAGTTGCACGAGGGCTATAATAAATTAATGTTATTTACATAGTTTTAAATAATAAAATACCAAATATATATATATATATATATATATATATATATATATATATATATATATGCATGTATGTATGTATATAGATAAAATGTAGAGAAACAAACTTCTGGATTTTTTACGAGATATTCGTTGTAATGTAAAGAAAACATCCTTATTATGAATAACTTGTTTATTTTTAGTTTTAACTAGCTGGTATACCCATTCTTCGCAAGGGTGAATTGTGAAATTAAACAATACAGATTGAAGGATAAAGAAGTTTTTAATGAGTTAATTTTACGTGAATAGCAAATTAAACAAAAAAAGCTTTTTGCATATCTCAGCTGAACAAAAAAAATCATATTGGTTAAATTTTAAGTTCGTAGGTCTAATAGCTGATAAAAAGGATTTGTTTTTATTTATAACGCCCCCGTAATTCCTTTGTGGGTCTATTTTTGAAAACATCATCCTAAGCTGATCTCTGCAAAGCAAAAGTAACATATTGTTAAAAATTGTGTGTAATGAATGTTTAAAATAGTGTAAATAATTTATATTTGGATGTGTAGTACGTTAATATTACTTTTTGTTGTATTTATTTTATGTTAAAATTGTAATATTCGCAAGCAACGCCATTCCTCACATTATAATGGCGATTCAATGGAAACATAGCGAAATGTGTGTGATAGAGCCCAATTGGCATAACTTTTGGCGACCATGTTGGCAACTTGGCGATAGATTGAATGGTCCAGAAGTTGATATGCTGTAGCACCACCTTGTGAAGAGCTGCAACAATGAGAATAGCACAAAAACCTTCTCCACAAACAAAAAGCATATGCATGCTAATTTTGATAGCCGTTACATCCAGAAAAACTGACTGTTTGGTGCGCTTTATGGGCTGGTGGAATCATTGGTCCGTACTTCTTCAAAAACGATGAAGGCCACAACGTTACAGTCAATGGTGATCGGTATAGAGCCATGATTACTAACTTTTTCATTCCTAAATTGAACAATCATGATGCCCAGGAGCTGTGGTTCCAACAAGACGGCGCAACATGTCACACAGCTCGTGCCACAATCGATTGATTGAAAGACACGTTTGGTGACGGCCTCATTTCACGTTTTTGGACCTGTGAATTGGCCTCCAAGATCTTGTGATTTAACACCGCTAGACTATTTTCTGTGGGGCTATGTAAAGTCATTGGTCTATGCGGATAAGCCACAAACGCTTGACCATTTGGAAGACAACATTCGCCGTGTTATTGCCGATATACAGCCACAAATGTTGGAAAAGTCATCGAAAATTGGACGTCCAGATTGGACTACATCCGAGCCAGCTGTGGCAGTCCTATGCCAGAAATCCTATTTAAAATGTAATACCACAAGATTATCTTTCGAATAAAAAAACATTCATGTCAATCGAATAATACAGTACAGTCCCGCTAATCCGAACACGGCTAATCCGAACATCCGGTTAATCCGAACGGCTCCGCGGAAAAAAATTTATAATTTTAAGGACGAAAATCGATGAATATTTCAATATAAAACAGTATAAACCTTAATTTAAAACAGTTCTTTATTTAATATTCACATACAGTACATCAAGTTATGGTACAAATTTTAAAATGGAATAAACTACAGAACAGAACCACTAATGTTTAGTATGAAAAATTGTACAACATAACCCGTACTCCCAGTTCAAATAGTGATTTCGCTGTTACTCCGGCTAATCCGAACAATCACGTAATCCGAACAGGGGTCGGTCCGATATTGTTCGGATTATCGGGACTGTACTGTACATCGTTGTTTTATTGCAATTTAAAGTTCTATACCTCTAAAAAAACACCCTTTATATTCTTGAATAATTCGTAATGCACTGAAAGCTAAGGATTTTATAAATAAGCAATATTTCAAGGAAACGAATACTCTTTGAAAAATAAAACACAGAAATAGTGATAAATCAATTAAAATTGAGAAGGATGTTTGTGCTCAAAGCTGTGGTGAAACCCCCAACTGATTTTAAAGTAACTATCAGGTATTTATTTAATAAAAGCACCATACCGTGTTTAAGTGTTGAAACGTTAAGTTTTTTCTCATCTATATGAATACAAATAATTTATGAAGGAAGAGATGAGGAAGCAATTTAAATGTCATTTTTCAGTTCAACGTCGATTTAAAAAATGAGAATTCAGCGTATTTTTCCCTAATTCCTTCTTTAATGACGTAATGGCTAGAAAGAGTGAAATACTTGATCGTCTTTTTTACAAAAGTACCGTAAAATTCGGCATATAAAACGCGCACTTTTTAACACGAAAAATATTATCAAAATTTGCATTTGAGTTTCATACGCCGGATATAAAAATGAGATCTTTAAAAATAAAAATAAAAAATTCAGCACAAAGAAAAATTAGACTTCTACATAGATCGAAATAGTGTTTATTTAAAAAAAATGACATTTGTTAAGAACTTGTGGTAATTTCGTTAAGAAATCCAAATTTACTACTATGCAATAGATAACAAAATCAGTTTTAATGCTTTCATTCCACATTCACTTAAATCCTCATTCACTTACATTCAGAAATCATTTGAGATTAACAATTATCAATCCATACGTGAAAACTGCTCCAAAAGCTGTTAAGAGGAAACTCTTCTTGAAATAAACGATGTCACAAGCCGAAAAGTAGACGATGTCTCTTTTCTCTAATCTTTCGAGAAAATATATTTCTTTTCCTCCGTTCATTTTCCATTGGTATTTTTCAATCAGTGAACCAATCGTTGCCTTTATTTTCACCATATTTTCTGGAATCTTGGACAAACACACCGTCAGTGAAGTTAAAATGACAACTCCTGTGAAAGCGTTGCACACTGCTTCTAATATAAATTGAGGAGGAACCTCTGGTTGATAGTAGTTAGATAATGAAGTATAAAAATTTAAGAAAGCACTTGATAAAATTATAAAGAGTGGTGTGGACAAAGTGTCTTTTAAAAGTCGAATTTTTCTTTCAATGCAGTTATAAGCATTTGTGATTTCTGTGTATAATAAAGGAATTTTATCGAAATCAATTTTTGATAAGTCGTTATTAAATTCGAGGAGAACCGTTCCATAACGATGGACAAGGACACGTATGGATAAAACGAAAATGCATGGATATTGCATATACAATGTGGAATGAGTGTAATTAACAGTAAAAAGAATAAGTCTTGCACATTTTTTATCCTTGACATAAAAAGTATTTCTTCTTAAATCATGAAATTCATCCTCTTTACCGTAAGTTATGCAAAGCAAAATAACACCACTTAATACCGGTAAAGCTGTACAAATCAGATAAACAAAATCGTATAAAATTGAGTAATCCTTTTTTAAACTATTTCTTGACAGATTCGAATGAGAATTCAGAAAATCCATAAGGATCCGTAAATTTTTTTTCTGAGATAACATGGAGTAGTATAATGAAATATAACTAATAATACTGAATAAGTATCCGATACCCGATTTTTTATCAAAAAAATCGTTGACTTGTATTGCACTATATATAAAAAAAAATATGGCAAATATGTGGAAGGTAATAATTAAGTAATATGAGTAGTATTTTAGAAATTTCAGAAACCCATTACTATATCTTCTTCCGTTGAGTGACACTATTATCCACAGTGGTACATTTATAAATAAATCTTTCCTTAGATTTCTCCTGAACATACTTAATTTAATCTTATTTAAGTATATTAAAAATTTCTGTATATTCTAAACAAAGAATATATATGCAAATATTTTATCATTTCAATTATAAGATCAGCATTTTTATAAACTTACTGCTAACGTGATCTTGTCAATAACTTATAACATCATCGATTAAAGAAGCATTGAACTTCGTATATTCTTAGCCTTCATATGATTTCATCTGGTTCAAACTAGTTTATACTTCTTTCATCTGACAATAAACTTTACTTTCTTACTGCAGAAGAGGCTGCCCTTTTATCTCAGCTGGCTCTTAATCTTTAATTATTCCTGGCATCAGAATATCCTAAAAATACATTCACAAATAAGAATAAGATTCTCAGAAATCTTATTATTTGTCTTACAATTTAAATTTTTTATGAATATTTTTCGCAGATGTTGCGAGTTAAGTTAATAAATAATTTATGTTGCTATATAAAAATATAAAAGTTATTTACTAGTTTATACATATAAATATTATTACTGGCAATCACCGTATAAATCCGAATGTAAGCCAATTCGTGTATAAGTCTATAATGCGTTTTTTTCTGCATAAATTTGCCCAAAATTTTAAACTTGTGTATAAGCCAGTGCTTCTCAAACTTTCAATACTTGCGACCCAATATTCAATCATAATTTTCATCGCGGCCCTCCCATACAATAAAAATATATATTGAATTCAATTATACTAAACTTTCCTGCTAAAGCTAGAATACGACTTAAACCTCTTATGTGCCCCCGGCGCATACAAACGTCTCACTCAGCCGAAGCGTTATTTTCCCCGGACGTATATGTACGTCTTTGCGAAGTATGGTCTTTTCTGTGCACTGCTATACATAAAATTATTCCGAAAGCTATGAAATGTAAGAAAAGAAACTTGACAGTGTGTCCGGTGGCATTGGGAGCGAATTGCGTAACTTTGAATGGGCAGTTAAGGGATTAATTATAAACCGAATAATTCATCAAGATAAGTGTTATTTTTGCATATAAATTTATATATGACAAGACCATGGGGTCCCTAGGAATCATTAAACTTGGTCTTAACTTAGTACTGTGAAAAAAAAATAGTTATCAAACACATTGTGTAGTACTGATACATTTGTATAATATCAGAGTAAATGTGTATACTATTAATTATTCTGTTAGAATGTGCATGTATCTTGTTTACTTTCAGTAAATTAGTACTTTTTTAATATAATCTTTTGTTTTAGACTTTTGCTCGCGCCTCCCTTGTAGAGTTATCACGCTCCCCAAAGGGACGTGCCCCACGCTGGTAAAGGGTGTTTTGTTTAGAGGTGTAGAACTTTAAATTGCAATAAAACAAAAATATATTATTCGATTGACATGAATTTTTTTTATTCGAAAGATAATATTGTGGCATTACATTTTAAATATGATTTCTGGCATAGGACTGCCACGGCTGGCTCGGATGTAGTCCAATCTGGACGTCCAATTTTCGATGACTTTTTCCAACATTTGTGGCCGTATATCGGCAATAACACGGCGAATGTTGTCTTCCAAATGGTCAAGCGTTTGTGGCTTATCCGCATAGACCAATGACTTTACATAGCCCCACAGAAAATAGTCAAGCGGTGTTAAATCACAAGATCTTGGAGGCCAATTGACAGGTCCAAAACGTGAAATTAGGCGGTCACCAAACGTTGTCTTTCAATAAATCGATTGTGGCACGAGCTGTGTGACATGTTGCGCCGTCTTGTTGGAACCACAGCTCCTGGACATCATGATTGTTCAATTCAGGAATGAAAAGTTAGTAATCATGTCTCTATACCGATCACCATTGGCTGTAACGTTGTGGCCTTCATCGTTTTTGAAGAAGTACGGACCAATGATTCCACCAGCCCATAAAGCGCACCAAACAGTCAGTTTTTCTGGATGTAACGGTGTTTCGACATACACTTGTGGATTAGCTTCACCCAAATGCGGCCGTTTTGTTTGTTGACGTAGCCATTCAACCAGAAGTGCGCTTCATCGCTAAACAAAATTCGCTTATGAAAATCGGGAACAACGGCAATCTCGTTTTGGGCCCATTCCACGACAATTTGAAAGCGTTGTTCAGGCGTGAGTCTATTGATGATGAATTGCCAAACCAAACTGAGAATAAATCACTTGACAGCTGTTAAATCGGTCGCCATCTTGGAAAGTAATGCCAACTCAAACTTCTATACCTGAAAAAAAAACACTCTTTATAAGCCTAATTGGGGAAAAAATAAAAGATCCTGTAATTATCGAACATGTCGCTGTGAAAGAAAAAGTGTTACCAAGTGGGTAAAAACAAAGGAATACTTCGAATCAAGCAGCAGCAAAGCAAAAAATACCAACGATGGTAGTTGTATTTCTGATAACCCTACCTGAAGCTGACACATTTTTTAACGTAAATAAATAATAAAAAAACGCACACTTTTTTTTCAAGCTACCTTTTTTTCCTTAGAGTAGCGGGATTGTATAGAAGCCGTTCCTCGCACTTAAGCTTTAAATATGTTCCAAAAATTATCGGCTTATACACGGAAAAATACGGCACCAAATATCATTACAAAAACACTCTCTATATTGGAATAAAAATAATATTCTTATCTTTAATTAAACCTACGTAGAAGTAAAATATGTATTTAATTTGTAGAAAATGTATGAATAACATAATGTTATACTGATCCATCCATCTTTTCTTTTGTAAAATTACCTTTAAATTGAATAAACTTAATTTTTCGGGTAAACAGTGTTGTAATATATTAACGGACTCAGATAAACATTTCCTTTAAATTTCTCTGCTTAGTCTCTATTTTGACATTTCAAAAGTTTATTTATCCGATGCGTCTTTTAATTCTAGAATCTTAACAGTTACAAATGAAGATTCAATACATTTAATTATATATACTTAAAACATAACAATTATGTTTTAATACATACTATATAATTGAAACTAATTCAATAAAATTGCATTAAAAATGAGAAATAAGCAAAATGTGTTAATTTACATAGTTTATAAACGTATTTAAAAAGTATGTTTAATTTTCTAAGGAGTAAGTATTTTCGCTATCAATTTTGCACTGCTATTTTATGGTATCAGACTACCCTAAAATTGTGAATTTTGCAAAAAGTTGACATTTCTTTGTGTGTGTGGTTTTATTTTATAGACCTTCTTATCAGCCTTATAAAAAATACTAAGTTTATTATTTTCCATTCATTAGAACAAAAACGACAATGTTTTAGTAAAAGCACACAGGTACCTCTACTTTAAGCAAGATGGCATACTTTAAAATGTGTTTTACTCGAAATGTATTTTTTTATATGCTCAAACGGGGACAATTATTGCACAAATAGTTTTGAAAATAATTAACTGAAATTTTTTGTGCATGTTCCGTATAATAGTAGAAGTTTTTAAATCTTCATATTTACCAATCACTTTTTTATTACAAATTTACAGTCCCGTATGTGAATATAATCACTGTTTTTTTAAACAATTTCATATAATAACTAAGATAAAGTGCTCTAGTTTTTTGTAAAAATTAAAATATCTCTTATCCTGAAAATCATTTTAAAAATGAACGGCAAAGCAACATATCAAAATTGAAAATTTGTTCATAAACTTTTTGTGCAGAATGAGCCCCGTTTATATAATTTTTTGTAAATTTTTACCAATTTTTTCCCATTTTATAGATAATAATTTCTTTTTCTCTTCTTAATTTTAGCATATATTTCTTAAAATGTACTAAATTAATCTAAAAACCACAAATAATTCCCATAAATCTCCATTTTTTGAGAAAACAAAGTTGCCACTAGTAGTCGGATACCTTAACTTAAAAATAATTTTTTAAAATTCTTCTTTATTATAGTATGGATGAGAGTGATCAACTAAACAATAATCAGATAACGTTATGTCGTTCAAAAGCTAACCAATGTGATGTGATATAAATGCAAAACAAATTTCTCTGACTATCTAACTACTAAAAATAAATGTTTGTATCAGTAATAAAATTAACAACACTTTGCATAATATTACATACTCAACATTTTTAGACTATGTGTTTGATCTAAATTCTCATGAGTGGCATTACTGAAACAAAAAAAAATATTTTCATTAAATTTTTCTCACCTTTCTGTTCAATAATAAGAGTAGTTTTTCCTATATATAAGAATGCTTAGAAAAATGTTCGATATCTTCAGAACCGTTTTTAATAATGTATATTTTCTTCCGCATTATATTTCCTTTGAGAAATCCGATAATAAAAATCGCAAATTCCCCAATGATTCGTGCACTTTCTGATATCCCCGAGAAAAATTATATTAAAATGAAATGCTAATGGCGTTATACACACGAAAAAGAGAGAGAGAGAGAAAATGTCAATTATGTTTCAATGCGCACTTTGAAGTAATAATCGATAAAAAAGTAATATTGCAACGCCTTTGAAAATATACTTATCCATCAAAGTCAATAATAATAACCTTTGGTAAAAATATCTATTAAATCTTTTTGGAAAAGCTCGATAACTCACTCTCTCTTTCCCATATTTTTAGAAAAGCACACAAATCAATGATAGATCGAAGATTGTTTACAATTTTATAGACTTCGTACAGATTAATATAGAAAACATTTGTAAATAAAATAATTTCCTGTATTCATTTGATAAATTGCAAAAAATATAATGAGTATTTTATAGAAGTATTTGTCGTTCTTCGGGCTGCTTTTGTAATAAGTATATGGATCATTTGGTACAGTTGATTAAAATGGATCTTCAGCAGTATAAACAGCATACTGCAACTAAAACAAGTAAGCGGATACCATACAAATTTGGTACATGGGACTGTACACAAAATGCACTCAGGGGATGTTAGGGGATAGGGGGAATTAGTTCAAAAATTTCCAATAGGTAGGACTTCATATGAAAAAATGATTAATTCACACACACATCACGGAATGCATAACACCTTGATCAGTTTTTTTTTTCTCTCCCATTTCCCTTTTGTTCAGACTCTCCCTATATATATTTATATATCTTGTTCAAATTTTCAATCGTTAGTAAATACTTTTTATTCATCTACTCAAGTTCAAATACACTTTTTTAAACTTGTTGCGTAGATGACACTTGATGTTAATAATTTTTTTTTCAAATATTAATTGATTAATTAAATTTAATTAATTATATTTTAAGAGATAAATTTCTGTCCATATTATTCCTCTAGAGGGCAGCACCATTGGATAAACAGCTTTTGCTAAATTTGTGGTGAAGATTTAACTTAACCTAAATAATAATGATGCTAGTTAGACGTCAGCACTCTTTCCCCACTATTTTCAGTTCTTTTTTTTTGTCAGTTTTGGTTCGGGAGAGATTTTCCTTTAACTCTTTCTTCTTTTTATCTTGTCTTTCTTTGGTTTTGCTCTTTGAAGAGATTTTTTATTATCCACCATCTATGGACCCGTAGTGTCCTGGACTGGCAACCCGCAGTCGTAAAGAAAGGATAGCGGGCACCCACTTACTCTTTTATTAAGTAGTACAATAAACTAATGAAATTTTTGCAATTACAGTATAGAGTATGCATTATTGTACGAACCGTTTTCAACTTGTTAATTATCATCTTTTTCATCGCTTTTCTCTTTAATATCTTTTACTTTTAGACATCCTTATTGTTTGTTGAGTCACTGCCATTTTGTTTGAACAACAAAAGTTTTCTTCGAGTTTTGACCACTACAAAACGACATCATTGCAATCAATTTCCATTGAAATACCATTTTGAGTGCGTAGTAACATCAAATTGTTAAGCTTTTCACCTTCCATAGTAGATCTCATTTCAGTCTTTACTCTCTTGAGGGTAGAAAAGCTTCTCTCTGCTGCACAGTTTACCGCAGAAAGAGTGAAGTAAATTTTCATTGTGACTTCTAAATTTGGGTAGGTATTTTCCAACATTTTTTAATGTAGGTAGTGATTCCTCTTGTTGCTGCTATTTTTTCCTCCTTCACGTACGTTTTGAAATGTTGACACTCTTTTCAACACCTGAACGAACAACCCCTTTTTTAACTTGCTCACCACACCAAAGGGAGGACGTTTGAGCTTTGATATATGTAACGTGCATCGGCCCCCTCTACACAGTGGGTTTTCAGTGGTACTAGGTTAAAGCTCATGATTTGCTAGCCAAGAGTCCGAGAACTTGACCGTTAGATTACCGCGGCCACTCGATCAGCCGTTAAGGAGGAACAGGAGAGAAACTGGTATACTTTTTATCAGTGTCTTACCTCTGGGCAAACAATACCGTTGAATCATCATTAGTCAGACGCGCTTCACTACCCACTTTTTCGCTCTGCGCACATAAACAAACCATAACGCATACATGACTCTCGATTATACATTTGCTGTAATTCTAATTTGTTTTATGTGCCTAACGTGCCTGAACGGAAAAGCGGCCCTATTGCCGACCCCTGATCTAGACTATGACTTACTTCGTGAAGGTAAATTTTACAAACACCTTAAAAATCATGTTAAGGTTCAGTTATCGAATTGGGGGGTCTTATTTTCACGAAAACACGGTAATGAAACGCGTTTCTAATATTAAAAGTTAACAAGAAATAAGTAATATAAAAAATTAAGGTCAATTCCTACTCTAAATGGATGAATAGAAAATATTTTATTAACGATTGAAAATTTGAGCAAGATATATATATATATACATATAAAGAGAGAGTAAACTAATTTTAGAAATTGAAAAAAAGAGCATGATTTGTCTGCATTACTGTAACAATGCACACCCGATTGGTTAGTTTGGCTGAAAAACAGGTTTTTGACGCTAACTTTTGTCTTTGTTTAACAGTTACATTGTTACAACAATGGCGACGAATCTAAGTTGGAGTTAAAAATCTGTAAGTGTAACAAATGGTAATTCTTTATCTCTCTCGTGCTTTATATTAATGCTTTTATTAATGCTTTATATTAATGCTCGCGTGTGCTTTTATTTATAAAAATTAACTGTAATTTTAATTATGGAAAGTTCTGGAACTTTCGATGGCAATAGATAAGGAGATGGAATATTCAGTTTGTAAAATAAAAAGTCTTGAGTTGTATGTGGCAAGAATTGTTGACATTATTTTATTTCGTGTTAAAACTGGCACCCACACCCGTGGCCAAACAACTACGATCCCGTAGACGCTGTGACGAAACGCCGCAGAAAAATGCCAATTTAACCGGCTCAGTAAACCTTACTGTCCCGGAAAGAAAATTGCTGGTATTGCGCCGCAATCCTTCTAAAGCAAGAGAAAATCCCTGGAAATCAAGAGAGAAAGTGAATCATCCTGACTTCAATTGTCTGAAGAAAAGAAAAAAGAACATCTATTTCCTGTTAAAAGTTTTTGCAATAGTGTTTTGTGCATTTTTCATATACAAGTGATAGCAATCCTCTCTCTCTCTGCTACAGTGTGTTAGTGCTAGGGATAATTTTATTATTTTATTCAATTGATTTTTTGGTATTCTTATGCAATGATAATTCTTAATTTTAATGTATATTAATTTATTTCTTGTGAGATAACGTTTCCTGATTAATATTTTGTGATTGCACATTAATAATTACTATTTTGTTTGATATTTTACTGATTTCCTATTGAATTTAGGTAGCATTACATGCCTGATTATTTTAGTTTTGTTTAGTATTTTCATTGCATTGAATTTTGTATCGTTACAACTGATGATTCCTAAATTTTCTTTATATTATTTTATTATTTGAATTAATGTTCCTTTTTGGTATTTTGAATATATTATTAATTTATTTACCTATTTTAATTGTATTTTGAAGAGCATAATAATTTATAAGATTTTAAAGCTAGCCATATTTTAAAGTGTATTCCCATATCTGTAAGAGCTTTGGTGGACAATAAGGCCTGGACCTTAGTTATTTATTTTATTTATTTGCAACTCCTAAAGTTCTCAGTCATGTCATTTCTGGGAAAAGGGAAAAAGGCTGATCTCATTAAGCTTACTATTGAGTTAGGTGAATGTAAGTCGAATGAGGAAGAGCTAAAAATAATTGAATTAAGGACAAAGATTTTAACAAATGATGCTTATAAGGAAGACCCTGAATTTGTGAAATGTATCTTTGAGGGAATCGTATCAAATAGGATAGTCGAGGAAAGCAAACAAAAAGAGCAAACACTGCGTGAATTTGAGTTGCAGAAAATACGACTGCAAAATGAGACTCAAAGAGTCGTAGGTCCACAAACCCTACCCCAAACAAAAATTGAATTAAAAAAATTGCTACCAACATTCAATCCTGAAGTTGATAACATGGACCTGTTCCTCACCTTATTCGAACGGCAAATGAAGCTATTGGATCTTGGTGAAGATCTGTGAGTACCCTATATCTCATTGGTGCCCTACCTAGTGATGTAACCTCCCTCACTGCCCGTGAGCCCGAGGAGAAATGCAGGGATTACTCCCACATTCGAGGAATGCTTCTGCAACGGTTCAAATTAACCGCAGAAAAATTCCAGGAGCTGTTTTCACGTCACAGAAAAAGCCCAAATGGGACGTGGAAGGATTATTATTTTGAAATCCGAGCATATTTTGAAGTTTGGCTCAATGAGCTTAAAATTGATTCATTTGACAGATTGAAGAATTTGATGATTGTCGATCAAATGAAAAAGAAATGCCCTCCAGAGTGTAAGGAACATTACCTGGATATCTGGGAAGAACTTATCTCTCCAGAAATGTTAGCAGATAAGCTGGAAGCTTTTGACAACATCCGACGTTCCCTACCCAGTGGATCTAGAAGATACGTGAAGGCAAGTGAAATCGCAAATGATGGAAGACAGGTATCATTCAGGAAACCTGAACGCCCTCCCAAAAGAGAATATTCCCATCAGGTACCAAATGAGAGATCCTCTCTCAGATGCTATGGCTGTGGGAAACAAGGAGTGATAAAATCCAGGTGCCCCACCTGCAACCTCAACGCCTCACAAAGAACAGACGTAGCAACCAAGCACATCAATGCTTACACAGCTCAGACCAGAAGCCCTCGATTGACCCTAATCGGCATAACTTTCTGTGGAATAAAGGGACTTGTATGTGCAGACACAGGATCTTCACATTCAATTGCTGGGAAAAGGATGTTCCAGATATTTAAGAATAAGGGACTCCTTTTCCAGGAAACCACATTAGCAATGAGCTTAGCAGATGGTCAATAGACCACAGGTGAGGCCCTCACAACCCAAGTAATGGTAGAAATTGAGGGGATATTAATCTTGACCAAATTCATAATTCTCTCAAAGGCAAAGGGAAATAGAACACTTCTAGGAACAGATTTCCTTAGTTCTGCTGGTTTGGTTCTAGATGTGAAGAATACTTGTTGGTACTTTTGGGACAATCCTACCCACAAGTATCAATTTGGTGAAGAATTGGACACCCCGTCCATAGTTGAGAAGATGTCCAGCAACACCTGCCAATTAAGGTGAAAGTTTGACCTCTTTTTTTTTTACCAGAAGGAGAAACTTATCCTCCTGTTGGAATCCTTCCAAAATGTCTTCGAACCAGGGGGAGAAGCAACAAATATCTTGAAGCACCACATTAACACGGGAAATAGTCATCTTATCTCTGTACCCCCATACAGAATGTCTCCTGTAAAGAAGGAAATATTGAGAAAGGAAATTGAGGACCTCCTCGAAAAAGATATAATTGAAAAATGTGAATCTCCTTACGGAGCCCCTGTTGTACTGATTCTAAAGCCAATCAACCAGTTTCGCCTGTGTATCGACTACCGGAAGTTGAATGAAGTCACGGTCTCTGATACTTACCCACTTCCACGAATGGATGATTTACTGCAGGAGGCAAAACATACTGCATACATCTCCACCATTGACTTAAAGTCTGGTTACCACCAAGTGAATGTTAATCCTGCTGATAGGGACAAAACCACTTTTGTTTGTCCATTTGGAACCTACCGGTTCAAAAGGCTGCTCTTCGGACTTAAGAATGCACCCGCAACCTTTCAGAGACTGATGGATATTTTCCGAAGAGGGTTACCTGTACTTGCATACCTAGATGACATTATAATTATGTCCCCTACATTCAAACAGCATCTAGCAGACTTGGAGGCCGTGTTTAAGCGCTTGATGGATTTCAAGTTACGAGCAAACAGGATAAGTGCCAATTTTCCTGCTCACGTGTTAAATACCTGGGCCTATGGATTACACCCCAAGGAATAGAAGTCGATCATGAGAAGACTTCAGCTATTTTAGGGATTCCACCTCCTAAAAATGTGAAACAACTGCAGTCCTTCCTGCAAACCTGCTCATGGTATCGAAAATTTATAGTCAATTTTTCTGAGATTGCCCGACCCTTGAGCAACCTAACTAAGAAAAAGGCTTTCTGGAAATGGCCAGAGGAAGAGGAGACAGCATTTCAGACCTTGAAGCAATGTTTGATGTATCCACCAATTTTGAGAAGCAAGCAGACTTCTCTAAACCTTTCCTGATAAGAGCTGATGCCAGTAACTATGCTCTAGGAGCAGTCCTCCTACAAGGAGAAGACAAAGAAGAACATCCAGTTGAATTTGCTAGCAGGTTGTTAAACCCAGCTGAAAGAAACTACTCGACCACTGAACGAGAAGCTCTAGCTGTGGTTTGGGCCGTCAACAAGTTTAGGGGCTACATTGATGGGGCAAGCATCACTGTAGCATCTGACCACCAACCCTTAAGGTGGCTCATGAAACTGAAATCTCCTACTGGAAGACTAGCCCGTTGGGCTCTGCAATTGCAATCTTTCAACCTCAACATGGAGTACATCCCCGGAAAGAGTAATGTGTTTGCAGATATGCTATCTCGTCCTGCGTGCAATGAAGAAAATGAACTGTGTGAGGTCTGCACTGTAGCCATTGATGTCCCATCCAGGTCTCCCAAGGAGATACGTAATGAACAAATGAAGGATGAGGAACTGGTCAAAATTATTTCTTGCCTCGAAGATCCTGACAAGAATGTTTATTATGTCAATTGGGTCGAACGAGGTTATTTAATGAATCAGGGTGTCCTATTCAGATATGCTCCAGACTCTGAGAGTGAAGAGGCCCAGTTAGTGATACCTAGCCCTGAAAGAACTTTGATCCTCAAAAACCATCATGAAGCCCCAATGGCTGGTCATTACGGCGCCGAAGGCCCCTATACTCGAATAGCAAAGAACTATTATTGGACTGGTATGAGGAAATACATAACTGATTATGTAAAGAACTGTCCTGACTGCATTAAATACAAAGCTTCAAATCAGAAGCCTTCCGGGCTATTACAGACACCTGTGCCAGCCCAACGTTTTGAAACCTTGGCCATTGATCTCTTCGGGCCCCTACCTGAGAGTAAAGATGGTAAAAGATGGATCCTCATCATTGAGGATTGCACCACCATGTGGGTCGAACTGTTTGCACTACCCAATGCCACAGCTAAAGAATGTGTCATTACCTTGATTGAAGAGGTTCTACTGAGGTATGGCATTCCTCGCCACCTTATTAATAACAATGGAACTCAGTTTGTGTCAGCAGTGATGCAACAAATATGCTACCTATTAAACATCCATCAATCCCTGATCCCTGTATACCATCCACAAGCTAACCCAGTTGAACGAAAGAATAGGGATCTGAAACCACGGCTGGCAATTCTCGTCCAAGACAAGCATGACTGTTGGTCAGAGAAGCTACCCTTCATCCGCTTTGCTCTCAACACAGCCAAATGCGAAACGACAGGACAGACGGCAGCCTTTCTGAATTTTGGTAGAGAGTTACGCACTCCAAGTGAAGTTGTTAATGATATCCGAGTCGTCATCCAGAATGATAATTTTGTGCCAGAGATAACTCCCTATCTCAAGAAATTCGCTAAGTTTTCCACTCAGATTAGAGAGGTGGTTGAAGAGCAACAGGATAGTAGGAAGTTTTACGCTGATAAAAAGAGAAAAGCTGCTCCAACATATCAAACTGGAGAACATGTCTTTGTAGCATCACATCCGCTGAGCAATGCTGCGCAAGGAAGAAGTGCAAAACTAATGCCATGCAGAGACGGTCCCTACGTGATTTTAACACAAAGATCACCATCATCTTACGAGATTGCTAGTCTTGATAATCCGGGGGTACCTCTTGATGTTTACCGCAAAAACTCCTTATTCCTCTTCGTAAACGTAGCCGTCCACCAAAGGTCCCACAGACTCCTGGTTCCTTGTCGGGACGCCGTCGAAACCAGAGGGAAAGGATGTAACAAGTGGTAATTTTTTATCTCTCGCGCGCTTTATATTAATGCTCGCGCGTGCTTTTATTTATAAAAATTAACTGTAATTTTAATTATGGAAAGTTCTGGAACTTTTGATGGCAATAGATAAGGAGATGGAATATTCAGTTTGTAAAATAAAAAGTCTTGAGTTGTATGTGGCAAGAATTGTTGACATTATTTTATTTCGTGTTAAATAAGTAATTTAATTTAATTTAATTAATTAATATTTGAAAAAACTGTATTAACATTAAGTGTCATCCACTACAAGTTTAAAAAAATTTATTTGAACTTGATTGGATGAGTAGAAAGTATTTTATTAACGATTGAAAATTTGAGCAAGATAAATATATATATATATATATATATATATATATATATATATATATATATATATATATATACAGAGAGAGAGAGAGAGAGTGGGCTAATAGTAGGAATTGAAAAATACTCATCGAATGCGTGTAATGTTTTTAAAATACAGTAAAAACAGATATGTATCTATGTTATAAGTATATTGAATTATATTAACAATTAGAACACTTGTTAAATTCAAAGATGTTTTTCCAAATTCGTTACCTACACCTAGTTAAATGGGTAAGACAGTCTTAATAATCTGAAAAAAACAATACGGAATTCTAATTATAAATTAGAATGAGTTATTTAAGCTCCTCAAAAAGGGTAAACAAGGTTCTAACTCAGTGCTTCTCAAACTGTGGCCAATAGTCAATTCAAAAATAGCGTCCTCTTAGATTATTTAAGCCCTGTGTCGTTCCCGGGAACGAAGTATAATTTCCGGGAATACAAAAAGTACGGAAATCTTACGATTTATCGGGAACCCGGGAAAGGAACCCTAATTTGGACCTTGCCCCAAGCGCGATTATCATCCTTTTCCCACACTTAAAGAATTTCTGGGGGGGATAGTGTGATAATAGTGAAACATACACTGGTGTGCAAAAATTAAGGACGAGACTGTTTTTTCAATATAACTTTGTACAAAAGCTTTCCAAATCAACACATTTAATACCGTAAGATCCCCAATACGTAAGGACATGTGTAATGTAAGCAACACTTACAAAAAGAGAAATCAGAGGGATAAAAAGAAGCTTGATTTAAAAAAGAAGCATGGAGTGCAATGCGACTGAAGGCCGAAACATCCCTGTGATGGTGTCCAGCAAGAAACATCCGGTCTTTAGTAGGGGATATGATCTCACCTGACTGCTAGGCAGGTTTCACAGCATCTGCCCATGCTGAGAAAGAGGGTGTCAATGAGTTGTTGAGGCATTGCTGCCCATTCGTCTTGCAGCGCCAATCGAAGCTCACTCTCTAAGAGCTGTTCGGCAGCTGCTGTGCGATGACATGGTGCATTGTCGTCCATGCAAAGGAACTGCAGACCCATAGCGCCTCTAAAAAGACGCACATATGGAAGAAGAATCTCGTTACAATACGGGTCCCGTTGGACTGAACCTGCGTCGAAGATGTGAAGGTCTGTACGACTACCAAGCATGATGCCTCCCCAAACGAGAACACCGCGACCTCCATACCTGTCCCTTTCAATGATGTTCGAGGGATGATTGCGGCTTCCCGCTCTCAGATGAGTATGCGATGAGAATCGCTACTCAAACTGAATCTGCTCTCATCTGTAAAGAGTACTCGTCCCCATTCATTGTCTCTCCAATTCCGGTGTTCCCGGCACCACAGAGAACGCCTTCTCCGATGGGCAGGCGTTAAAGGTACACACCGTACAGGGCGTCGTGTAAACAGACCACCACCGTGCAGTCTTCTGGCCACGGTAAAACGCGATATCGGTCGTTCAGTCGCCTGTGTCGTGTGTCTAGCGATTTCTCCCGCTGTCTGCCGCCTGTTTCTTCTGGACTGTAAGACAATGTACCGGTCATCTGCGGGAGTGGTTCCTCGTGGAAGACCACTACTGAACTCCCGGATAGCTGTTCCTGTAGTTTGAAATTGTCTCCAAAGCCGTGAAACGATGCTGTGAGCAATTCCGAACTCTGCAGCCACACTTGTCACACTGCGGCCTTCCTCCAACTTCCCAATGATTCGACCTCGGGTAAAAGCATCCAGATGTCGTTTAACAGATTGATTATTCGCCATTTCTCGCTAAGGCAGCAACTTGGTGTGATTTTAACTGCTATACGGCGTGCAATCTCTTTGCCAGAAATACTGATGTTACACCGACAACATGCTTTATGCTACTCAGACACTCCCCCATTATGTCTACCTGCATATCTGCGCATGTGCTACCGTACATCACCTTACTTAATCTTCTGATTGGTCTTCCTGTCCACTCTGCCTCTTCGTTTAGCTGATATGCTAATTTTTCGACTTCGTCCTTAATTTTTGCACACCAGTGTATACACACACATCTGACTTAATGTACTGGCGACAGAAGAGTAGTAAATAATATGAGAATTCTGAATGAAACTTGTGAAGAGATACGACAGATTTTTGACTGTAGGAAGCTTCAAGTACGTAACACAGACATAACTGTTTTTTTCCTTAATAAATATTATATGCTTTTCCTTTTTTATAACAAAACGGTCTTTATTTTTTTAATGAATCAGCACGTGCGACACAAAAGAAATCGATGTTGCCAACTTAGCGAGTTATTAATAGAGTTAGCGATTGTTGCGATAATACATAAGCACCAAAAAAATTATAGATCTAAAAGAATCAAGCAAGAATTGAGAGAGAGAACAACTATAAGAAAACACTTGTTTAAATAGTTATTTAAGAGCAAATAATAAGAATCAGATATCGTTCCAATGTGGCATTTTTTCCCTACCTTCATTTTAGATGTGGATTAAACTAAGTCTTTGCCCAACCATTTTCTAAAGCTATATAGGTGATGTTTAAGCAACTTATTTATTAATGAAATTTATGAAATGTGTTTTTGAAGTTAACTTCTTATGGCACGTTAGGGAAAAATCTTCGTTACGCGTTACCACTTACGGTTACGTGATGAACGTAAGTTAAAGATGTATGAAGTTCCAACTTTTACCACGTTTTTTAAAAAGCTGTCGCGAGTTTAACAAATATTCATATCATACTCACGAGATGTAATTTAATATATATATATATATATATATATATATATATATATATATATATATATAATATAAACTAAAATAAACTCAAAACTCTAAGAAGTTTATAATAATAAATGAAACAACTTGCATTGAAGCGATTTTGTAAATAAGATTTATGGTTTTATGTAAAATAGGAACAGTGAAAAAATAAATAAAAAGATTTAGAATGCCAAGTTTTTTTTGTGTGTGGTTCTGAATTATTTAAACTAATCTGTTTTACTGAAGTTTAATTCTTATGGCACGGTAAGGAAAAATTTTCGTTACGCGTTACCCGTTATGCGTTGCCAGTTACAGTTGCGCGATGAACTTAAGGTAGAAATGTATGAAGTTCCGAAATTCCCCACGTTTTTTAAATACAGTTTGAAATAATAATGATAATAATAACTTTGTTAATTATATATAATTATACAATTCACACTTTTTAATTATATATATATATATATATATATATATATATATATATATAAGTAAAACTTAATTATACAATTCAATACATATAATCGGCAACAATTTCAATTCTTCGAAGATCGTAGTTGGTTACATTTGACGATCTACCTGAAGTATCTCAAAGTATGCTGCATATAATTTATAATCGATGGTTTCACAGGCTAGTTCATATGGTGAATACATATTATCTCTATTCTCCTTTAAAAATAATCAAATCTGAAGTTTAGGTAGTCCTTTAAAATGGTCACAACCAAGTAAATAGTATTTTTATAGTTAAAAATGCATATCGAAAAAAGGGATGTATCCAGTTATCATTCTAAATGTGTGGCTGTACTGTCAGAAAACCCATAAGAAAAATCTTGTGATGGAGTACGCAAATTCACAAGATAATACAACGTAATTATATCGCCAATCATTGAAGAACTCTTCTAGCACCCAGAGGCATACTTTCTTTATATTTAAAAGGATTGCCATTATAATAAGCTAGTATAAAATGTATGTTTGTTTATCAAGTTATCATCCTTCCAGTGATCATGTCTTAGCATACATTTTACGCTGCAGACTTTAAAAGAAATTGAAAAGTGCAAAATACTTCAAGCTTCAAAATTTTTCTTTGAATGCAGCTGTATTAAGCCTAATTGGAGGTGGGTTCAAGTGTAGTATTGGGGGGGCCACTTTGAATTTGGCGATTTTTCTTCGGATTCTTATCTAAATGTCATGGTGAGATATCGAATTCATTCTAAAATAAATACCGAAAAAAGTACTTTGGCGACCACTTTTAGTCACCAAAATAAAGGACTGCGCCAAGTGCCCCCTATACTACTCTTGAACCTTGGAGGTGTCATACGTTAAGCTAACAGATTCTTCGGACAATCTTCGCCAAGAACACCAAATACAATCTCGCCAAAATTAACTCATCAACAGTATCAGGTATTGTGAAAAGATATCATTACAGTCAAGTAAATAGTATTTTATAGTTATAAAATGGCGAAACGTTATGCCGAAGTAATCGCACTGTATCGTAAAATTGTAATGAGTTATTATAAAATGTTATATGTTTGTTTATCCAGTTATCATCCTTCCAGTGATCATCTTTTAGCATACATTTTACTCTGCAGACTTTAAAAGAAATTGAAAAATACAAATATTTCAAGCTTCAAAATTTTTTCTTTGAATGCAGCTGCATTAAACCTAATTGGAGGCGTCATATGTTAAGCCTAACAGATTCTTCGGACAATCTTCGCCAAGAACACCAAATACAATCTCACCAAAATTAACTCATCATCAGTATCAGGTATTAAAAACATATCATTATAGTCTTCCGTGTGGTGACCGGAGTAGAATAGTCCCAACGTAAGCTCATGCGTTTCGTAAGGGCGACTAAAATGAGCAGAAGTCCAACCTCTCAGGGTTCTGGTAATCCTAAATTATGATAAGTGCACCTCTGCATTTTGCCATACACGACAACAATAACAACAACAATATATATAAGCCAAAGAAGTTAACTTCTACCGCGTGTTCACACTGATACACACACATCTTTTTTTTTCAGTTTATTGCAATAATAGCATTACAACATCAATATACTCAATTTCGTAAATTAATTTTAAAAATTGCTTCAATTGTCGCATTTTTAGATTGCATCTATGCTCATAATCTGCTTAGTTAAAGCAGTGCAGAAGTCACGAAATGGTCTGTAATATACAATTCCTCTTGATAGTACACAAAGACGAATTCATTCAATTTCTCTATCAAATCTGTTGAAAACCATTCTCTACATAATTTTGAGGCGACGGCAGTTGCATCTAGCTTTTAGCTGAATTTCATTAATATTATTCCAACATAGTTTGTTACCGACAAGAGAAGAAAAATTGGGTCTAAATGAAAAAAAATTACTGGTGTTTTAACAAAAAAAAAAACCTTTCATGTGCCATCAGCTTCGAAGACGTAGTATATTCTACGATGTATATTTACAAATTCCTCATACATATCTGTATTGTTCCTAAAATCGGTCGTGATTGAATGAAATCTGAAGTGTACGCCAATTTTGGCAACAGATAAAGGGAATGCCACACGATGAAGATCGATTTTTTTTAAATCGCTAATATATCCATCCTTCAATCAATAAGTAAATTTGATCAAACTCTTTCTTCCTTGCAAAAAGTTTTTACACGCACCAAGTTTGGTATTTTCTTGCTTTGGCGATTTCTGTTTTCTACCTAAAATATCCCGAGAGACGAAAGAAAACGCATGGTTGAAATCCCACTAATACAAAAAGTCACCACTGGATGACATATCACCACTGTTCCGAAAAGTTACAGTAGCTTATCGTTGCATCTGCTTAGTAGCCCGTTAGCCGCTGTTATCATTTCGAAGGATACATACGTATTATCATAACCGTATTGGCGATATTTGTACGAGATGAAGCATTTGGCTGCCAACTCAGCGTTAACGGCACATGCGAAATCGGGGTTGCCAACTTGGCGAGTTAATTTGAAAGTTGACATTGTTGTGATAGTACGTAAGCATCGTTCGAAGAACAGCGTTGCCCGAGGAACACCACTTGGAGGTCGGCTACTTTGGTCCCTCGAGGCTGCCCTCTTCAGCAATCCCTCAGGGCAGCCCCGGGAGTGTAACGAAACACCCCCTTCCTTTTATAACATAATCTGTAAAAAAAGAAACATTATTTGGGAACAAAAAGCATTGGTAATATCTAACACGGACTAGAAAGATCGTGGATGCTGTGAAAAAAAAATGTTTTACAGTAAATTATTAAATTACTTTTCCTTTTCTCCGGCACAGGAGGAAAAGTAGCCAAATATGATACTATCGACTCCAAACTGAATATTCCAGCTGACAATCTTTTACCATTCCATTTTCAAAACAATTCTCGGTCTTTTCATAATACATCAAAAATAGATGAAAAACCAATAAGAACTAACATACAAACTTTTTTATGTGTATATTGTGTATTGTCGCCAATAACGCATGCTTGGCGAGATTTGCACCGGTGAAAAGAAATAGTACCTAAAGCATTTTTCATAATCAAGTTTAAAATGCCATGCCGTAATAAACATGTAAAATAAAGATTAATGGAAAAAAAATAGCTTTTAAACATACTTATCAAAAATTATTACAAAGAAGATGCTTTGAAAATTCATTAATAGAAATATCAGTACTTATGTATTATCGCAATCTATTGACGACATTATATGAAACGAAGAACAAGGAGGCCAATTCAACCTGTATGACACATAAGAAATCGGAATTGCCATCTTGGCGATTTATCAATAGAGTTGGCGATTGTTTCGATAAAACGTAAGTACTGAAATATCTGACAAATATATTCTTTTTACAAGTGTTATACGAAAAAATACTAAAAAAAAGTGTTTTTTAAAAATATTTGCCAAAATGTATATCAAAAGTAAATCAAACACATATCACTAAACATATTTCTTGAGTAATACTTTAAAGTTAGTCAGAATAAAATACAAACACGTATAAAGTACGTATAAAATATAAACACATTTTTCAGTCTAAACTAAAAGGAAAAAAACTGTTTAAGTATGGATTTTTTTTCTACCGACTGCAATTTTTTTCACAGAAAGTTTATTTTAAATGAAATTTCAGTGTCAAATGAGAATATTTTTTTTAATTCACCGCCAGTACATCCTCGCTAAAGCAACTATCTCTAAGTCTGTAGAATAACTACGTAAATAGAATTAAAATACATTAAAAGAAGAAAGAAGCAAAGTAGGAAGTAATGGGAGAAACAACATTAAAAACAATAGACATCACAGACACTTTGGGTGCCTGAGGTGTCCTTACCTTCGGAACAAGAGCCCTCATGTTCGGGAAGCGGTTGGTTGAAAGAGAAGGGGGTTCACTTACCTGTACGGAGATGAGGGACCTCATCTTCCGTGGGGGACGGGTAGGAATAAGAGGTGCACTTACCTCGGGGAGGAAAGGGGTGTCCTTCCAATCCATGGGCTCCACTTCTTGGCGGCAATCTAAAAAGAAAGTCTCATAAAAAGCATTAAAATTTGGCATTGTTTCGCCAAAAGTAAAGAAAGAAAGTAACCAAAGGAAAACGTTAAGACTTAAGCCTAACGCTAAAGAAAAGTTAAAAACTAAACACAAAAACAAAGTTATTCAATTAAATTAATATATGAAAGGAAGAATTAAGAAAGAAACTTTGAAATACAATAGATTTCAAGTCACCAAACACAGAAATCAAGATCACTTTTTATCAATTAGCACAGAGCAGTTTTATAGCACGTTCAGTCACAATGAAATCTCACAGTAAAAGAAAGAATTTTCTTCAAACTATCTGATTATATGAATTTCAACCAATCAGGATGAAGCAATCAGAAGTGAAAGTTAAAGTGCGTAAAATTTAATGTCAAATTATTTTAAATGAATAGCATGTTGTTGTTTTAGCACAGACTATAACGAATATTATATAAATCTTGAAAAATGAAGCACACAGTCTATTTAATTTTGCTTCTGTATCATGAAATTTGTATTTAAAGGAACTAGTTTTTTTTAAATTTAACACAGAGTATAATTAAAGTTTTCATGAATTATTTTATTTGATGTGGCCCAAACTATTTACATCATTCCAAAATCTTACATAAGAATTGCATTTTTTAATCGATTAATGAATTCATTAACAGGTAATATTATCAAGAAGCCAGGTTTCAATTAATATTTAGTTATGTCTTAAAAAAATTTTGTAAAGATCAGCCACATTTCTGTATGTATGTTTTAAAACAAGAAAGTATTACATTAATAAGTTTGAAGAATATTTTTTAAAGAGCTGGTTTTTAATTAATACCAGACGGAGGAGAAACACTCCGTGGACGTGGCTATAAATCCTGAAGATGCATGTGCAAGCATAATGGATTAGGAAATTGAGGGGCCGACTAAGTGCCGATTACGTCCTCGGAACATGTCTAGGAAATCAATTAAAAAGACATTCATTATTAAGGTATCCGACTACGTTCGGAACCGTGATTTTAAAAAAACGCATAAATGGATAATTTTCATGATATTTAGTGTCACTCAGATTAGAATACATGCATAAAATTGTTTCAAGGAGATTTTGATAAAAAAAATTATTTAAATACAATATTTCGGCAAAAAATCAACTTAGAATAACCTTTTTTCAAAATGTTCTCCTTTTGTGAAAAATGCTTCTATTATAATAATATTTTTCCTGTATATAGCTCAGATCTCTTTACGGAGGCTATACTATGATTTTTGAAAAGTTCACATTATTTTCAGAGTTACAACCCATTGAAATAATTATCGGCGTTATTTTCTTAAAATTTCTCCCCTCTGTAGTCATAAAATATGAATAAACCCACTTCTAAGTTATATATTTCAAAAATTCTAGTTCAGCCTCTGAGCTATATACAGGCAAAATATTATTATAATAGAAGCCTCTTTCACTAAAGTAGAATATTTGGAATAAAGATTATTCTAAGTTAATTTTTTGCCAAAATATTATATTTAAATAAATTTTTTTTGTCAAAATGTCATTAAAACAATTTTATGCATATATTCTAATCTAAGTGACACTAAATATCATGAAAATTATCCATTTATGCGCTTTTACAAATGACGGTTCCTAACGTAGTCGGATACCTTAAAGTTTATCTCTTTGAATATACGAATTAAAGGAATATTAAAATATATGATGAGAATGCAATTTGAACAGGGAAATTTTTAGGACATATATTTCAAAACAGTTTTGTTGTTGTTCTAAATCCCCTTGGAGCAGGAAAGTCTACACCAAGTCCATTTGATCTTTCCGCATAAGAATGTCACAATCGAGGTCTTGATCTCCAAACAACTGTCCCAGGGAAATGCCCCAGCAGTCATGAAGATGAACAGGAGGAGGTGACCACTTCTTAAGTGTGCCAAGGCCGTCTGAAGAGCCCTTGACCTCCTGCACTTTAAAGATATTCATAGCTGCTTACCAATGGTGAGCAGGAGGATTTCGCTTTTAATGTGATTAATCAATTTTTCTCCAATGTGATTATTCAATTTAAAATGGCAACGAAAACTGTTAAAAAAAATTTGTGGATAATTTTGCTTAAATAACCAGGTCACGTAATCTGTATCATAGTTCGAGCAAAGTTTATAAACAAAGCCGAAATAATATGAGTGTATTGGAACAGCGCAAATGCACCAAAGCTTTTGGCGCTTTTTGTGCAATATAGAAGCTAAAATTATTCCATAGCTTGATAATTTCTTATCCCTCTATTAGTCGATCGATTTTTGCTGATCACATTTTATTTAAATTTTGGATAATTTTTACATTCGGTTTCTTGATATTCTTTGTTGCTTTATTTTGTAAATGTTCGTGGATTTTACTATCTTCTACTTTACTTAAATTACTTTTTTTTTTCAATTCCTACTATTAACTCTATATTGTATTTATTTATTTATCTCGATGGAGTTTTCAACCGTTAATAAAATACATTTTAAAGCGCTCAATTGAGCTGGAATTTTATATACATGATTATTTTGGATGACAATACAATAATTTAATTATAATTAATAAAAATTAATTGATTAAAACTAATTATTTAAAGAATTACAAATACAGCCACGTTGGCATCCTTTTTGGCGACTTAGCGATCCTTTTGGCGTGTCAAAACCTCAAAAGGTTTTTTTTCTCTCGTTTTTAAGCAATCAGTTGAACTGAAATTGTATACACGATTGTTTTGGATAAAAATACGATACTTTAATGCTAATTAATAAAAATTAATTACCACTTAATGTTGTGATTTTGTCACATGTATATACATATTTATAGATATATTATTATTATAATTAATTAACTATTTCATAAAAAGTTGCTAAAATAAAATATTTCTTTGTTGATCTAAGTAGGGGAATTGACTTAAAAATTTTTTTGTATTACTTGTTTTAATTTTTTTGTGTATTATCAACTATATTCATACAAGACTGTTATCTTAAGTGGAGGTTGAAATGAATACGTGGTTAGCAGACTTAAGGGTGCTTGCGTATTATCGCAACCAATTGGCGACATTTTCTGGAATAGTCAGCTCATCTCTGTTCTAAATCTTATTCAATTTATTTGTTGACGTGTTAAAATGCAAAACGCATGTGCAGAAATTCGTTTTCGTGCATGCATAAAAACGAAGATAGCTTGTGGATGCGCTTTTTAATTTGTGTGACGTTTTTTTTTTATTTAGTCAGAATGGTCGACGCCATAAAAATTCTATATGAAATTTAGTTCTTACAATAAATATGTAATACTCATTTAATATTACAAAAAACTACACAACCTTATGTAAATAACAATAGAGGATAATCTTAAATAAATCAAACGTAAATGTGAATAATACAATAAGAGTAACTCTGTTCTGCAAAAGCAAAATAAAGTTAATAAATTAATTAATTTTCTTTTGAGTCAGTATTGCCATATTTTTGTAAGTGTTTTTAAAATTTGAATAAATTTATGTAAAATAGGGGGGAAACATAAGAAAGTTTTGAAAGCTTTGTTTTTATATGTACAAGAACTCTTTCTTGAGCTCTCTAGCAATATTAAAAATTGCTCGAGAAACAGGAGGCCAGCCAATTAAGGAGCGGTATAAAAAAATAATGTATGGTTGGTTCCGAAGGAGAAAATCGGCGAGTAACATACAAAATATGTTTGTTCCGAAGGAGAAAATCGCTAAAAACCAAAACATAAAGGGAGACACTGAATATTTCCTTGTAATTGTCCTTATAACATATGATCATAAATGGATAGAAATACAATATAACTTTTGAAAATATAATTATATATATATATATATATGTGTGTGTGTGTGTGTGTGAAATATATGTAGCTATATGGATTGTGTGTGTATTTTAATCAATTCTTGCCATTAATAAAAAATTTCATAGAATTATTTTAAAATAGCTTCAAAGAAAATAATTGAAGTACATTGTAGTAAGTAAAAATTAAGTATTTATCAATGGATATTTAAAAATTTTGAAAAAATTCCTTTTATCGATCAAAATGATAATTTACCATAAAAAATCCTTACTAATATTATAAACGTGAAAGTTTGTTGGATGTTTGTTCCTCTTTCATGGAAAAACAACTGAATGGATTTTAATGACAATAATATAGCTTACAATATAGCTTATAATATAGCTTACAATAGCTTATACATCACAATAACACATAGGCCATAATTTATAAAGATATTGTGTGAAGTTTCTAAAATATAAACGATAACTGTCAAGAAAGTAGGAAAAAATTCTACCATCTGCAAGAAAAGTCGGCGACAGCATATATCTATCTTTTTTGCGTGAAGCGAAAATTCCCCTTTTGTTTTGTCTATGCCATTTCTCAGTACACGCTCGCTTTTAATTTATTCCTTTGATCAGTGTAATCACTATTTTTTTTTATTTTATAATAAAACTAGATTACGAAGGGAGAGGTCGTGGCAAGATTTTAACATAAAATAAATACAACAGAAAGTAACATTAATGTATTACTCTTCCAGATATAAATTATTTACACTACTTTTCGTTCATTATACAAAATTTGTAACAATGTGTTACTTTTGCTGAGCACAGATCAGTTTAGGAAGGTGTTTTGAAGAAGGTGACAAGAGAGTTATGGGTAGTCTTAAATAAATAAAAATCCCTTTTATCAGCTATTAGGTCTACAGACTTAAAATTTAATAAATATGTTTTTCTTTGTTTGTTCAGCTGATATATGCACAAAAAGCTTTTTTTTGTTTAATTTGCAATTCACGTAAAATTAACTCATTAAAAACTTCTTTATCCTTACAATCTGTATTGTTTAATTTTGCAATTTACTCGTGTGAAGGACGGGTATACCAGCAAAATATTATTATATTAGTAACTACAACGATCAAGCAGAAATTTACTTTTTATTTTAGAATATTAGAAAGAATCATTTGTACTGGGGGAGTATTAAATGCAACTTTACTTATGAAGCAATTATTAATTATTCAATGAAATCTTTTTAATACTTATTTGAATCTAATAGAATTTTTTGGATTCGTTATTATTTGTAGTACTTATTATCACACATTACAGTTACAAGATACTGTATTACTTTCATTAGAACGAATTTCCCAAATTTAGTCATGCAAAAATATTTAGTCATAGATTAATAGAATCAGTTTTGCGAGGGTAAATAATTAAGCGCTTCATGTAAAAATAGGCCCGATGAAATATTTATCCAACTATGTTTGGAGCTGGATCGATACATTTTCTGGCTATGCGTGGCTAGTGTTTTTAACCTTTAAAATGCTTTTAAAAAAATAATTCCTTAATGTTAATGACTTTTGAAGGGACGTGCTGCCATCTATCAGAAAAAAATGAATATAAAAACTACAATAGCAATACAAATATTCTAAAACACAAGTCATTTACAGGGATAATTCACCAAAAATTACAAATTTGTAAATGTGTTCTGAACTTATACTCTTCACCTTTATATACCATGAATTCACGATATGTAATAGTGAATAATCAAGACTTGATAAAATAGCACTAAAGTATTTTCAGCATATTTTCGTATCGATTGCTGCCTAATTTTAATTTACTTGATAATTTCTCGTGTGCTATTTTTGGAAAGTTTAACTCCAGAGAGAGAGAGAGAGTTGTACTTTCTTTAATAGTTGTATTCATTAACATCAAATATTACACCAATAATTTTGAGTAAGTCTTTGTAGTAGTTTAATTTCTCTCCTACATTCTATCCTGAAGTCAACCTTTCGTTTGGTATATAACTAGACATTACAGTTTTCCATTCACTTCTAAATATGTGATGTAATATTCATTTAGAGAAAAATATCTTTTTGGAGATCAAAGTCGTTGGTCGAAAATATAAACTACGTAAGGATTAAGTCACGACTAAGTGATAACACATAAGGAATGATTTCTCTTTCCCAACTTCCTCCTCACATCACGGGAAGACTGATTTCTGTTTCTTTTTAATTTACAACAGCCTTGTTGCTCTAAAACAGGTGTACTCAACCTTTTTTTCCGCTGGGCCGCATATATATGTCAGCTATTTCAAGCAGGCCGCAACATGGAGATAAATGGAGAAAGGGGGGGAGAAATGCTTTAAGACTATAATAACACTCGAAATTTGAAATGTGGAAAATTGATCAAAATATTACACAACTCCTATTTTACTTTTTTAATTATTATTTTTTATTTTTTCACTAACACTAAATTAGAAGCATTTCAGAAACACTCCTTCACAATTTTTGCATCAATAAACGATTTCATATGATTACCAATGATATAACAAACTTCATAGGATATGTTTTTGCTACCGTTGTGATATTACCACTGACAAAATACTCTGTTGTTGTTGCAAAGATTATTCAAGAAAACCTAAATATCTCCTCTTGAAAGAGATCTTCGAATAAAAGAGTGATTTAAGTATTCCTGTTTATTTGTATTTTTTAAATACATCACTTTCGTGACAAATCAAATAATTACTAACCCATAATTGTTTTTCACTACAAAACAGTCAACAACCCAATCGTCTTGAAACGATATATTTTCTTCGAATATTTTTCGCTTGTAAGATATGAAAGAACAGTTAAAAATAAGTTCCACCCATACAATTGTCGCTAATCCACTGTTTTACTTTATCACTAATCGTAACCGTTCTAAATAGAAAAAGAATATCAATTCGTACCCGTATGACACCGACAACAAGAAGCAAAATTGATATATTTCATTTCTTGATAAAGTAATTTCCCACCACATTTTTAATACAATGTTCTTCAGTACATGAATTTCTTAGAGCAATGGACCATAACCTGGCCACTTAAAAAGGCTTGGTGGGCCGCAGGTTGAATATCGCTGCTCTAAACGAAGGATCTTTGCAAAATACGACTTCAATTTTGCTGTCTGATTTGACATTCAACGAAGTTCGCGTGATCACGTTTTTCGGCTACCATTAAAGCACTGGAAGTCAGAGAGGTCTTAAGACTCTTTGAGGCCCTGGACCCAGTGAAATCTTAAGATATTTTGGGGTCCCTACCTGAGATCTTTAAAAGCAGACAATATGGAGCATGCATAGCCAAATATTTGTCCAAACGGTAATTTGAAACAGATAAATGTACACGACTCACAATCTCAAAAACCTAAGCATAAACCCAAGTGACGTGACGTAGAATGTTAGGGCCCCCTGCAAAGTCAAGTTTTGCCTTTATTTTTTTTATAAATTTGGTAAATATGTATTTGGCGTTATACAGGCATTGGGTCCCCTAAGAGAACTGCCCCCCTAACGAGGCGGGGGTATACGTTTACGCCACTACACAAGCCGATAGCCGCATCTTGACTAATTGAGTTGAATGATTATGATATTAGGCCCAGACATGTCCACGGTAGCCTAGTGATCAATGTATTGGATCGTGGCTGGCTTGTCACAGCACCACTAAACACCCGCCGTGTAGGGAAGCGATGCACGTTAAATCTGCCGAGAGCTCAAATGTCCTCCCGTTGGTGTGGTTTGGTAGTTGAGAGGGGGCTGCCAGCTCGAGTGTCGTCTTCATCACTTGACAATGGTTCAAAATTGAGAGGTCCGTTGCCAAAAGCCCTCGTGTAGCTGAACAGGGCGACGTTAATATTCACTCACTCACTAGACCTAGACATGGTCAACGGTCATCACAATGATACACTTTCGCCAGTTGATATGCAATTTGAAATTCCCTGTTTTTCGGAGAATATGTACAGGAATAATATTTGACCATTCAAATTATCCGAATTACATGATCTTAAGACAGGGTTGAGAACGAAACGAGACCCCACCGAGGGCGAGGCCTTGTATCCGGGCCCAGTTGGTCCATGTCTTAAGAATTTCCTGCTGAAAGATCGCTTTCGAGGGAGGGGTTAGTAAATTGATATACATAGAGCACATAACTAACCCACTTTTCACAATCAGTTACAATTCGATGCAGAAGAATCGTCTATGGAACCTTGATTTGATTTTCGTTGCACTCTTAAGCAACATGAGGGCTATCGGCGACGGGCCTCGTACTTTCGAACAGTGGTCAAGTGACGAGAACCCCAACTGAACCGGTACCACACTTTGAAACTTCCACACCACGTCAGCTTTAAGCCACAACAGATGTAACGAGCTCTACACTACGCGTCTTCAGTGGTACGAGATCTCGAATCCGTGACTCGACGATGTCGGACACAAATCCGTGATCATGACCACATTAAGACACCGTGTCCCCTCACCAAATCTATGACGCAAGCAGAACTGAATTCAAGCTTATATTTATATAAATAATTTTTTTCTTTAATTTTTTTTCCAAAAGATTTAAAGAAAAAGAAATTAAAAAGAAAAAATTTTTTTATGCTTATTTCGAATTTGAAACCTTTTATTTTTACTTGTTGTTTTTGTGTATATAATGAATAAATATTGGAAAAATATTGTGGTTACAGTAGACTCTCGATAATTCGAAGTTGGAGGGACCAATGAAAAACTTTGAATTATCAAGAGTTCGAATTATCAAGAGGATAGGAAAAAACTCTCAAAATACACAAAGAGAAGTTTTTTTTCTAACACACTTAAATTTAAAACTATGTAATAAAGCAACAATTGTACATAATTTTTTTAAAGTACATTTTATACAGTATAAAAATAAAACAGAAGTTAAAAGTCCTATATTAAAAGAATACTTATATCTTGAAAAGAACTATTAAAAGAATATACATACTATATATAATTAATCCTTTTAGTCGAAAAAATCTGTTATCTTTTTTTGTTTTAAGACATTCAATCTAACTTTGTCGATAGATTTTTCTAGAACAAATGAAGCCAGTAAAATGTCTGCATCAACATGATTTTGAAGGGAAAAGTTGCGTAGTTTATTTAGTGACACTTTAGCTTATGACAGAGTTACCGGAGTCAACTCCTCCGATTCGTCTTCATCACTTTCTGTATTATTGTGATCCAAAGCCCAATTACAGCGTCAGATAGAGCTCCCCATACAGCAATGTCCGTGTCAACCAACACGTAGTCGTCAAACGTAAAATCTTGTTCTGGAAGAGCTTCCCAAACGGATTGTTCAGCATTAAATTCAATGAGTGTATAGTCCACATCAACTAGATTCGGAAGGGGAAGCCTGACTTTTTAAAACAGCTGTGAATTGTCAAAGGAGTAACAGCTCTCCAAGCCTTGTCAATCATGATCAAAGCTGTTAAAGTAGAAATAGTAGTTACATGCTGCTGATTTTCGAGGTTATCCAAAACGCTTTAAATAACTTCACGCCGATAAAAAGTTTTAAAATTATGTATGATGCCCTGGTCGAATGGCTGAAGTTTTGAGGTTGAGTTTGGAGGGAAAAATTGAAGTTTCACGTTTGATAAAGGTGGCGCGTTATTGTGCACAGTACAATTGTCTAAAAATAAGAATATGTCGTTTTTCTCTTTTCATATCCGAGTTCAGTGAGACCAACCATTCATTAAAGAGTTCGGTGGTCATCCATGCCTTTTTGTTTGAGCGGTAGTTGGTAGGGAACGAGTTTATGCCCTTGAAACACCGAGGTTTTGCAGATTTTCCTATGACGAGAGGAGTAATCTTTTCTGAGCCGTCCATGTTTACAGTCAGTAAAATAGTTAACCTCTCCTTGCTATGTTTTCCTCCATGGCATTTTTCTTTTTTGAATGTAAATGTTTTTTCTGGTAAACACTTGAAAAAGAGTCCGGTTTCATCCGTGTTAAAAATGTTACGTGGTTCGTACTCCTTTATTAGATCCGAAAGCGAGTTCTGCCACTTAGAACAAACGTTAATGTCGACACTTGAGCTTTCCCGGCACATTTTTTTGAAGACTATCCCATTCCTTTTCTTAAAATTTGTAAGCCATCCCTCGCTAGCTGAAAACTCGATTCCTAATTCTTTGGCGAATGATTTAGCCTTTTCCTTCAATAAAGAGCCACCCATCGGAATATTCTGTCCTCGACACTGTCTCATCCATGAAACTAAACACTGTTCAAGACATGGAAAATTACCTTTACTAACGCGTTTTCTCTCTACTCGAAGATGCACTAAAGATTTTCTCTTTATTCTTCAGAATAGTGGAGAGTGAGCTCAGTGGGATTTCAAATGCTTTGGATACATCGACCTTCCTCTCACCTTCTTCAACTGATTTATCACCTTTTTCTTTTCAGAAATTGTTAAGCACTTGTACTTTTTAAAAGACATGTCGTTCCTTTCGCGTGATAAGTGGACACTAAGGTGAAGTGTAAAGTAGTGGCCCAAGGTTTATCGAAATTAACAGGTAGGAAACGTAAATCACCCCAACTTTAGTAAAATAATATTATTAATTTAAAATTTGGAATCTAAAATGAACACAAGGCGTATTCACAGTTCACACTCAGCTACGGGGTATACTTAATAGCAGGGGTCGACAACTATGGCACGTGGAGCAATTCTTAGTGGCACATTACCGCTGTTTTTTTAAAAAATTAATAGAATAAAGTTAAATCCCTCTCTCTCCTATCTTTGCCTCGTACATTATTATATAAAGGTTTTATTTCTCGCTTTCAATTCTTTGCCATAAAACGATTCTGCTGAATTATCTTGGATGTGGTTCGAGTGCTTTATTTTAAAGAAAAAACATCTGTTTAAATGTGATTCATTATTATATATATATAGTAATAAATACTCAACGAAAATCAAAATTATTGTGCAATACTTGTAAAAGGAAGCTTCACTCATTACTGCACAGTGAATAAAAAAGAAAGCAGTTTTTCCTTTATCCATCTAAAGCTTGGGTATCAACGGAAAAAGAAAAAACAGATGGCTTAGGAATAAATCAAAATTCTGCTTAGCAAATACCGGAAATATAATAAACAAAGTATAGTTATTCTATCAACATGCACAATTTGAACTGAAAATAAGTTCAGTAAAAAAACCGCTCGTGAGATAATTAGATACAGGAAGTGAATTTAACTTCATAATATTGAAGGTTCGAATTATCGAGAGTTTTATAGGATAACTTCGAATTATCGCATGTTGTAGTCTGGCCAGTCACAAATTTTATTTCGAAATATTCAGAGTACCAAAACGTATGGTTTTAGTTCGAAATATCAAGAGTTTTTCTAGGGGCTGTGTGTGTGTGTGTGAGCATATACTTCGAATTAGCGAGAGGTTCATATTATCGAAAGTAGACTGTATTACCGTAAAAAAATTTATACTTTTTTTAATAAAATTTTGTGAACACGAAATGAATAATTGAAAACATTTAATACTACATCAAATTTACATTTTGTACCACACGGTTTAATACTAAGACCGAAATGTAGATGACGGTACTTGTAGCGGAAGCATTACCGATCGAAGCTATGTATTACCGCCGGAGAGAGTTAAGAACTGAATGAGTAAACATTACTCGTCTCGCTGTCCAATCCTGGACTATGTAATATATTTAATTTCCCCTTATTTCCTCTAAATGTTTAACCTGTATTGTGTCTAAATGTCTGTCCATTCTAAGTGTGTTATTTTATGTCATTAAAATATCTTAATTACCCCGAGATTCTGTCGATTACTTTGGTTTACCCAGTAATGACGTAAGAGAACCGTTACAATTTTAAAATAATGTAGATAAAATTCAGATATTGAAACACACAGCGTGCTATTCAGTAAGAATATTAAAAGAAAATTTATGTAAAAAAAGACGTAAAAAATACTTAGAAGAACAATTATCTATGATACAGAATATATTCCTTCTCCTAGCAATTGAGTGTAAAAAATAAATAAACTCAACTCACTGGATTTTTTCAAAAAAAAACCCCAAAACCCATTAATATTTACATGAGTCAGTTATTACTTTTTCAATTCCTACAATTAGCTCACACTATATATTTATCTTGGTGAAATTTTCAATCGTTGATAAAATACATTTTAAAGCGCTCCATTGAGCTCAAATTTTATATACATGATTATTTTGGATGACAATACAATAATTTAATTATGATTAATAAAAATTAATTGATTAAAACTAATTATTTAAAGAATTACAAACACAGCCACGTTGGCATTTTTGGCGACTTAAGAGACCCTTTTTTCGACTTGTGTCAAAACTTGAAAAGGTGTTTTTCTCACGTTTTAAAGCATTCAGTTGAACTGAAACTTTATATACACTATTGTTTTGGATGACAATACGATACTTTAATAATTACCACTTAATGTTGTGATTCTGTCCTATGTATATACATATTTATATTAATTGTAACTATTTAATAAAAAGTAGCTAAAATAGAATTTTTCTTTGTTGATCTAAGTAGGAATTGACTGAAAACAAGTAATATAAAAAATTTTAACTGCGTTTCAAGTATTTTTTTAAATTAATATATTTAAAGACAAAACAGTACCACCGAAAACTGCTTTAATGCGTTTCAAACACACTATTTAAAATTAAAATGCAAGAAATGTCTTAAAAAATTATTCTTTGTTATACAATAAAAAGATTTCATTCTTCGTCGATAAAAGACACCAAAGGCAAAAACATGTAGAAGTTCCTAAAAATAACAGTTCAATCTTTAATGAAATGTATAAATTTTAAATACATTTAATAACAAATCTGTCTATAAAACGAGTATAAATCGGGAAATTAACGTTAAAGATTAATTTAAGCTAAAAGTAACAAGCTTCGTATACTGGAGAAGTATATTTGTTCATTCAGTACTTGTTTTCCCAAGCAAAATCTTCATCGAGAACAGCAGTTTCATGAACGTTTCCGAGAAAGCAATCTAAAAGTTATATTCCAAAAGAAAATTCTTGAATAGCAGCCTATTTGTAAACTCAATTTCCTTAAATCCTCAGAATATGGAAGGCTGCTGATATTACAATCAAATTAATCATCTCTCCTTAAAGAATCTAAACAGGTGTAAAAAAAAAAAATTAGTATTTGACAAAATTTTGGAGTGGTCAAATTCAAATGCATTCACAAAAAACACGAGGAAAAACGAACTAGATTTAATTGATTTATTAAAGTTTTACAATTTGCTCAATAAAAAATATCTAAGTAACAAACAACCTTATAAGTCTGGAAAAATAACAAAAAGGAATAGTTTTAAATTTATGCTTAGTAAAATATAACCATACCTAAAAAAAATATTCGGGGATTTTTTTCGGGGGAGTAGATGTTAATTAAATGCAATACTCCAATTAAATGATAGAGAAATTGTTTTAAGAAACAGCTTTTCCTTCAAATGGACATCATTTTGGTAGTCCCCAAATGTGATAATTATTTCATTTCGGGAACCGCCTAGTGGTGGAGGATTGAAACTCATCGGGAATGAATGAATATTAACGTCGTACTGTTCAACTACACGAGGGGTTTTGGCGACGGACCTCGTTATTTTGAATCATGATCAAGTGACGAGGACGACGCCTGAGCTGCCCCCGTCTCCTAACTACCACACCAAGGGAAGGACGTTTAAGCTCTCGACAGATTTAATGTGCATCGTTCCGCTACACGGTGAGTCTTTAGTAGTACTAGGCTCGAACTCGTGACATTGCAGCGGCTATCCTATACCGTAACCACTAGGCTACCGCGGCCATGCAACTCTCATCGGATGCTAAACATTGCCACGACTTAATTCTATTTCAAAGCCGAATGATACTCTAAGTATCTTTTACATGTCACATAATCATATCTGACATGCATGCCTACGATTTTCACATCAAGAAAATCTATCGACTCCAGTAGGGATCGAACCCGCAACCTTAGGCTTACGAGGCGGGCACGCTACCTCGAACCACCGAGCCGACTTCGAAAAAACACTGTGCACTGTCATTTCTAACCAAAAGAGGTCATCAAGGTTAAATTAGTGCGAAATTCCATTGAACACGTGATTTGAGAGGCTAAGCTATAAGCAAAGGATATTTTATAAATACCGTTTTACAGATTCCGGAAGCCAATATATTAAAGCCTATTTCTCACGAGACTCAATAGTGAAAAGACCCACAAAGTATTTTAGAAAAGCACGATTGAATCGAAAAAGTATTTGATCAAATTTGGTTGCAAATAATATTCCCTTACCTTCTATTAAGCAACTCATCTTTGCCTGAAATAGACTAACTATAGAATTCAAAATCTTTTTAACATAATTTTTCCCCATTAAGTTCCTTGGAATTTCTGGATATGATACATAAAAGCATGCATTTTAAGAAAATTAAAGCAAAAAAATGCCTTCTAGGGAAAAAAAGGCAAAAATCAAGAGATAAAAACACTATAATGAAGACTACTCTTCAATAGCTCTCTATACCCAACTTCTAACAAACTATCTAAATCTAGTTTAGAATAGGCAGAGATGCATGGGGTCCTATAAATATTTAGTCCTTATAAGGATTACTGGAAAAGCATTTGAATCGTGGTAAATTGGCCGATTTGGATCGTAGTTACACTCAGAAATAATACGAGGACTATTGGCGATGAAATCCGTCGCCAACAACACGGTCAAGTGACAAGGGCAACGCCTGAATCTATTCGCACTCTCTAAGCTACTACGCTAAGCCTGCGTGAATTTTAATCCCATTCAGATTTGACCAGCAACAACCCCTCTACCTGAAGAACTTTTGTGAAATTGAGATTCGAAACCATGACTAAACTTAAACAATTTCAACTTGATGTTATAACCACTTTGTTACTGTAATCCAAATCACTGTCAAATCTGCAAACCCAGAACAAATCAATGGGAGAAATATTTCAAATATATTAAAATTATACTTAAAGTCTAGCAACAATTACGCTTTATGTTAAAGTGTCGTATAGTATCTGGAACGTATTATGTCGTCGCCCAGTTTCGTCAAACCAAAAGACGTCGCCAAATAGCACGATATGAATACAATAAAGAAAAATCGTTGCCGAGCATGCTCTAAAATAGCGATTGCAGCACTTGGCAATATTTTTTTAATCGGCGGACTTTTAATTTGGCAGAATCGGTTGACAGTGTAATATGGTAATTGGACAGTGTAATTGGCTAAAAGTATCCAAAAGTAATCGCTTATTATTACTGATCTACCCATCAGAATGTAATAAACTGTTCATTTGTGGATTGGAAAACCCTCCGAGATTTTTTGGGTCGTGTCCGATTGGCCAAACGAGAATGTATTATTCGGCAATCGCAGGCGATAAACTTCTTACACGGACTTCATTAGTAAAGATGTGGGAGCCACAGCAAAAGGTGTAGGGCGTACTTTGGTAAACGGAATTTAAATCGGACGTGTTCGAACAAAATGGAATGTCGTTACTGGCTTGCCTAATAGACTTATCAGGACTACTACAAAGTGAGTCACGTACATGATCAACAGTGTCTTCTATGACGAAAACTTAAGGATACTTGCCAGTTTGAGATACCAAAATTCCCGTCTCCATTTAAGGTATTCCCCATTGGTGGGGGAGATTTTGATGCATCATTCTCGAACAAGTCGCTGTACACGCGTGACTGATTTAAATTCAGTTAACCAAAGTACGCACTGCACCTTTTGCTATGGCATCCACATCTTTGCTAAGGAAGTCAGTGTTACAAGTTTATCGTCTGCGAATGCCGAATAATGCGCGCACGTGCCGCCGATTGGACTAGACCCCAAAAAATCTCTGGTTATCCAATCCATAGATGAACAGTTTATTACATTCTGTTGGGTAGTTCCGTAACAATAAGCTATGAGTTTTGGATACTTTAAGCCCGGACACCCTATATAAGTACCGGTAATTGTTTTACCTGATTTGTTGTATTTTAACAGCATTACTTGAATTGCTAACTTAGGGTTCAAGTTTGATACACTTTCCCATGCATCAGAATCGAATATTTCTTCACTATGTTGTGAAATGAAATCTATTGCCGAAGTCTTGAGCTTCAAGTTTTGATGCAAATCTGCCAGAGAGAAAATAATGACAGCATTAGAGATGCTGAGCTCTCTCTGCAGATGTAATGTACATATAATTTTTAGTGATGGAATGTCGTATTTATCCGCTGCATAATACAATTTGGTAGCAGTTTCCCATTCTATGTTTTGTATGTGACCGGTATACAAGAAATATAACAATGCTTCCACAGATTCAGTATCCAAGTCGTATATTTCGATGCATTTCTCCTTGGACTCTTTCATGTCGATTGTCAACATGGACCTGAAGACAGGAGATCGGGCACAAAGCACAAACCTGTGGACGTGGAAAGTTTTCATTTTAGTTTTCAACTCGGTATCACAGAGGATATTATTATTGTACATAGAAATTAGATCTTCAGAGAGTACTCCAGAGGTATCAGGACAGTCTTTCTCAGTTGAACGCATTCTGAGAATCAAATGAATATTGTACTCCGTTTGTAAGATTCCTTGAAATGACATTCTGTTAGCCAAACAAAACTCAAATTGCAAAGATAGCTCATCATTAGGTAAAAATTCCCCCTTTCTATTTATCAGTTGTTTCTTTGAGAAAAATAAAGGTACATTTAAATCATGTACGGGAAGACGAGTACAGAAAGCATCGATCATACCGCATGGGAATTTATTTCCTTCTTTATCCAATAAAAAGATCTTGCAGAGGAATTTGTCTATCTTTGTCCCTTCGTATATAATCATTTTAATCGACATCTTATCTTCCATACAAGATTCATTCTTTATCTTTACACTCAGAAACAACACTGGTTGCCCTGTGTCTCTGATATGGACTCTGAGCTTTTTGACATCCGATGCTGAATCACTAAACTTCTGGAATTTTCGGATGAATGACGCCCATTCAATGCATATTCGAGTAACTGCACTAATTCGTTCGGTTACAATTTCGTTGGTAATTGAAATTGAATTCATTTGACGTCTCCATATTCTACATCGTATGGTAAAGACGCCCTGAGGAAAATAAATATCCTTTTTCTTCAGTACTTTAGACCGTTTTACTGCAAGCATTTCCTTGTCTTCAGCATTTTCTTCTCCCTCAAAATTAATAGAATCTAAAGCGATTCCATTCGAAGCAAGAAATGCGATTTCGAAATTCAATATAAATTTTCTTCGGCTGTGATCTGACTTTTCTCTTTGAAGAGAGCATACAAAACATCTAATTAACTTATAAGGCTTCAAACTCATTTCTATAAAGACGTCCAAACTAAGCTTTAAAGTCCATGTGTTATCTTTCATAAAACCTGGAACCAATGGTGGACTGACAAATGACGGAGTTGCTGTAACGCAATTATAGAGGATATTTTCAATACGCCAGACATAGGTAAATTCGTCTTGACCATCTCTGGACATCACTCTTGAAAGTTTTAAGCAAATGGGAAATACCGTTTGGCTTGGGAAGTCGAGAACACGCAATTGTATAAGGAATAAAAAAATATATCAGCATATGTGTCCTACTTCAGTTCAGTTCAGTAAAGTGAAAATACTGTAAATCTGGAAACTTTGCCAACGCCTTATGCTCCAATAAAATTTGAAGTAATTTCTTAAATTAGGTTGCAACGTACAGCTAGTGATTGCACTGTAGATCAGTAAACTTAGTTATCGCCTTCTGCTTCAACAGAAATTGATGAAAATAAAGTATTTAGAATCTATTAGCTGATATTTTAGAATCTATTGGTTGATGTTAACAATTTTTCTACTTTTTGGACATATTCTATTGTTTTAGAATTCACTACTGATGAAAAAGACCAAGAGTGCCCAACACGCGGCCCGGGGACCGCATGTGGCCCGCCTTGAATAAGTTTGCGGCCCGCGAGATTCTTTACAACTTTACAAAATTCGATTATTTTGTACAAAATATTTTTGTTTAAAGATTTTTATTTTATTTATTTATTTATTTATTTTTTGTAAAAAATAAATTCCATAACTACTATTATTGTATCACGTTGCTTCTGTTACTGCGAATCTTTTTTATTTAAATTGAAATTTTTCAAACATAAATTGCGCTCAAACTTAACGCTTGAAAATCTGCAACATCAATTACGATACGCAAATACACATGCATTGAGATCGACTTGCAAAAACTAAGTGAAAGAATTAAGAAACAGATATCTCACTAATTAAATCAATTAAACATTATTTGATCATTGCATTATTATTATCATATTATCTATGTTTGTATACATGAAAAACAATGAAAACAATAATAATATATCAGTCTGTTTTACATTTTCACTCCAACAAATGTTTGTCATGGATCCAAATCCAAAATAAAGGTGTATATTTTTATACACGGCCCGCAGGATTGTAAAGTTCTTCCGAAGTGGCCCGTAAAGTCACTTGGGTTAGCTACCCCTGAATAAGACCATTCTCCGTGTTTGCAGATAAAAATTTTCAAAATTTTACGTTGCGATTTGAATTTGTTACAGGTTAAAATAAAATGTTCACTAGTTTCTGGTACTTAACAATCTAAACACAATGGAGAATCTGTTTATTTAAAAATATATATATTTAATGGTAGTTTTTTAGCTCGCAACTTATTGATTAAAACTTCTGAATTTCTATTTTTTGCTGCCTGTCTATTCCACTTTTCAAGATGAGAAATATAATTATATTTTTTATGTCTTCTTCTCTTGTATCGTGGCCGCGGTAGCCGAGTGGTATAGGTTTCGGATCGTGGCTTCCCTTGTCACGATTTCGAGCCCAGTACCACTAAAGACCCACCTTGTAGGGCAGCGATGCACGTTAAATCTGTCGTGAGCTGAAACGTCCTTCCATTGGTGTGGTGTGGTAGTTAGGAGAGGGGGTGCCAGCTCAGGTGTCGTCCACGTTTCTTGACCATGGTTCAAAATTACGTGGTCCATCGCCAAAAGCCCTCGTGTAGCTGAACAGTGCGACGTTATATTCAATCAATCAATCAATCTGCTCTTGTATCCTACTTCAGTTCAGTTCAGTTCAATACAGTGATATCACTGTAATAGTGGAGACTTGGCCAACGTCTTATGCTCCGATAAAATTTTGATTAGTTTTTAACCTAAGTTGTAACGTACAGCTCGTGATTGCATTGTTCGTCAGTAGTTTGAATTATCGCCTTGTGCTTCAACTGAGATTGATGAAAATAGAGTATTGAATAACTATAAACTGGAATTTTATAATCTATTGGTTGATGTCAAAAAATTTTCAACTTTTTGAACGTGCTCTATTGTTTTACATTTCGCTAGTGAGGAATAAGACCATTCTCCGTGGTTGGAGATAAAATGTTTCAAAATTTCACGCTGCGATTTCTGTTTGATACAGTTTAATATAAAATGTTCACTAGTTTCCGCACACAAAGGAGAATCTGTTTTTTTAGAAATGAAATATACCGTGACTGCCAAAATTGAGAATACACTTAATTCCGAATTCACCATTGGATCACCAGGTGTAGAAATTAATACGCTATGTTAACGCACTTTTGTACATTCAAAATGCATACATTACTCTTCCAAATAACATTAAATGTAAGATATGGAAATTGATTGAAACAAAAATATGAAGGTTTGAAAGAAAACTACACCATTTTAATGTCACAAAATTGAGGGTACACTTCTTTAATCACTATGCAAAACTACCAGTAATTTTTTTAAATAGAAATTTGATAATAGATCTATAATAAAAAAAGGCTTTCAAAGGCTATCTGATAACAAATTTATGTTTGTGATTTGATGTCTTGATTAAAATGGAGAATCGGAAGGAAACGACGATCGAAGAGAGAAAACTTGTTATTAAACTGTCAAATGAAGGTAAATCCCAGCGGGAATTGCTAAAGTAGTTGGACGAAGTGGTAACTGCATCCAAAAAATCCTGCAAAAATTTAAAAAGACTGGTATGCTGGCAAATAACGAAGGAAGAGGGAGAAAGAAAATTACGAACTCTGTAAGCGAGCGAAGAGTTATACATCAAGTGAAGATTGATCCTAAAATTAGTGCTCCTAAAAGTGCAGCCAGTACCTCTAATACCTTAGGTCGATCGGTTTCTGTAGAAACGGTACGAAGAGTCCTAAGAAAGGCTGGCTATAATGGTAGAGTAGCTCGAAAAAAGCTCTTAATTGGTAAGAGGAATAGAGTCAAGCGATTGAAATTCGCTAAAGAAACACATTTTAAAGCCTCAACAGTTTTGGAACGAAGTCATTTTTAGCAATAAGAGTAAGTTCAACATCTTCGACAGTGACGGTCGTCGTTTGGTGTGGCGAAACCAAATACCTCACATCACCCAAAACACACAATTCCTACTGAGAAGCACGGAGGTGGGTCGGTGGTGGTTTGGGGGTGTATAGCTGCGTCGGGGGTGGGAAAACTAGTATTCATTGATGGAATCATGCACACAAGATGGCTTATCTTAATATACTGCAAAATAATTTGAAAGAAAGTGCTGATAAATTGGGACTGGGGTCGAATTTCATATTCCAGCAAGACAATGACCCCAAGCACACTGCGTTTGTTGTAAAAGAATGGCTGCTTTACCATTGTCGGAATCAACTTAATACACCTCCACAGTCTCCCGACTTAAATGTTATCGAGAATCTGTGGTCCCATCTTGAGAGAGCTGTGCAAAAACATCAAATTACAAGCAAGGAACAATTGAAATCGGTATTGCAAGAAGAATGGCTGAATATTGCTCCCGAGACCACTAGACATCTTGTGGAATCGATGCCACGGCGATTGGAAGCTGTAATATCAGCAAAAGGTTATGCTACTAAATATTAACTCTTTATTATTCATGATTTATGCAGGAAAATAGATGCATGTACTCTCAATTTTGTGGCTATTAATTTCTGTTAATTTTCTTTATAAGTTATTATATGTATGTTTAAACTATCAAATATTTTGTTTATCATTCAAAATAATGAATCATGATCTAATAAACGCATCTATGTTTAAAGGTTTTAATTATTTCCCTCATTTAATATAATTTTTTCATTCTAAACATTGATTCCCGTTTTAAAAGTAGGTGTACCCTCAATTTTGGGAGTAACTGTATATCCTTTAATGGTAATTTTTTAGCTCGCAACTTATTGATTAAAACTTCTATATTTCTATTTTTTGCTGCCTGTCTATTCCATTTTTCAAGATGAGAAATATAAAAATAATTTTTATGTATTTTGCTCTTTTTCCATATTTCTTCACTTTTATTTTTGCATTGTTTTTTGAAATATGTATTTAGGTCTTCCCAAGTTATCCAAGAAATAATATTCCACGGCTCTGGTGAGGCTTTAGCCTATTTATCAACTTCATTAATCCCTATTCCCTTGTGAGCTGGTACCCGAATGAATGTAATTGATTGAGCTATTTGGAGGCACTGATGTAAAGTTGAACTTAAATTTAATATTACCGTATTGGATTTTCTATTAATATTTTGGATACTTTTTAGGACTGATAAGCTGTCCGTCAGGATGATATAGTTTTATGTTTCAGAAACCCAATTTTTTAACGCAGTCCATATGGCTATAGCTTCAGCTGTGAAAATTGAAATAATTTCTTTCAGTATGAAATTTTGTCAAACTTTTTTCTTAGGGATCAAAATTCCTATTGATGTTTGATTAGTATTTTTTGAACCATCTGTTGCTATTATGATATTGCTATTAAATCTTGGCTGAATGTAATCATTAAACATATTTTGTACTATGTCATCTGGAAGATCCTTGTTTTGAAATGGTAGTTCATGAGTATAGATGTTTATTTTGCGATTTTCGTAGATTGGAGGAGGAGGGATCCATTGAAGAATATCTACTTTAGAGATACATAATTCTTGGAGCGGGTTGATCGTCTTTTGAAAAATACTAATCTATTTTTCTCTATATTTATAAAAAATGTCATTTATATCCCAAAGTAATCTTGCATTCGACGACCGGTTTTTTAATGCAATTTGTTTAGTTATAAATTTTTGGCAAAGGAAACTATGGCGATTATTAATACTTTCATTCATAGACTCTGCTCTTAATAAATCTAGCGGGGTGTTTCTTGGGAGACTTAGGGCTAAACGTAAGGCAACATTGTAAATCGGTTCTATTCTTTTGTCTGTTGCTATTGCTAGAAAAGGAAAAAAGTTGACTTCCATAGTCAAAGATAGAACGGATTGTGGCATTAATAATATTTAAAAGATGATCAGATCTTGTTCCTATTTTCGGAGATGAGGCTTTAATGGCATTTTAATATTTGAATCCTTTCTGACATAGGTAATTAATATGATTTTTCCAGGTGATATTGGGGTCGAAGATGATACCCAGGATTTTCAGACTCTTCACTTCGGGAATAGGTTTGTCGCATATTTTAAGTAATGTAGGTATTGCGCTTCTTTTTCTGGAAAAGTTGATTAGACTGCTTTTTTCTGGAGAGGTGAATAATTTCCATTTTTTACACCAGACTGAAGTTTTATTTAAAGATTCTTCCATTTCGCCTATTGTTTTATTCCAATTTGCACCCCTATTATATAAAAATATGTCGTCAACATAAACCAGAAGATGGCTGTCGTATTGAATTTCAAAAATATCTTCCATATAAATCATATAAAGGAAAGGACTTAAGATACAACCCTGGGGTACACCATAATTATTTTTAACGATTTTTGAAAAAATGTTCCTCCATTTGATTTGAATTGTTCTCTGATGTAAGAAGTTTTGAATCCATCGTAGAAATCTACCCGAGTATCCAACTTTGTTTAATTTAGAAATAAGGCCATTTGGCCACACTGAGTCATATGCTGCTTTAATATCCAACTCTACCAAAATAAAATATTCTTTGCGTTCTCTAGCCAGTATAATGTCATGTTGTAATTGAAGTAATGTATTAATGCTGCTTCTGTGAAGGTAAAAACCATGATGATTAACATGAAAAAATTTGTTTTTAAAACTGAAATCTAGCTTTCTATGTAGAATCATTCTTTCTAATAATTTTGCAATTACTGAAGTAAGAGATATAGGACGGTATGACGAAACTTCCTTCGGATTTTTGTGAAGTTTTATGAAAGGTAGGATAAATGCGTGAGTCCAGTCTTTTGGAATTTGACTTGAAGACCAACTGTCATTAAAGGATTTCAGAAGGAGATTTATTGCTTTGATGGGGAGATGGTTTATTGATTGGAGAGAAATTTTATCAAGTCCTGGACTGCTGTTCTTTTGATGAGATATCGCTATTTCTAATTTTTTTAAAGAAAAAGGTTTATTAATATTCTGGCTATTGTCCGGAGTAGAAATATTTGGAATACTATCGTTGTTTTGTTTTGCGTAAAATTGTAAAAAACAGTTTGCTTGGGATTGTTCGTTTGTTAAAATGGTTCCGTTATTTTCAATATTAAATGAAGAATAGTTAGGATTTGTTCTATTTTTGATTATTTGGATTATTTTAAAAAGAACTTTAGGAGAAGATATTTTTTCGCATGTCTTGTGCCAAAAATTTTCAATACAGGCTTTGATTGTTCGCTTAAGTTTTGCGCTTACTTCTTTATATTTTATCCAGTCTTCTTTAAAGTTTTTCCTTGCTTTTTATTAAGGAGTTTTCTCTTTTTTTTTTTCTTTTTTTTTGCTCTTAAATGCCCGCATGCTGCTGTCCACCATAGAGCTCTTGAACTGATCTGTTTTTTTTCTGATTCTTGAGGTAAGATTTGAGCTTTTTTAATTTCTTTTATAATATCTATATTTATGTTTTCATTTAAATTTACATTTTGTTGAATAATATTGATAAATTTGTTCCAATTTGTTTTTTTGTTTAAAATTATTAGTTGCTGAGCTGTTTGTTCTTTTGTAATTAATAATTATAGGGAAGTGGCCACTTCCAAAATTATCGGTATTTGTGGACCAGGATAAATCATAATTTAAATCTATAGATAGTAAAGAAAGATCTACAGATGTAAAAATTCCCGATGAATGGAGATAAGTTGGACTTTTATTGTTTAATAATATTAAGTCATTTTCAATGATCCAGTAAAAAATCTTTTTTCCAGAAGCACTGGAATTTTTTGATCCCCATATCTCATGAGATGCGTTCAAATCTCCCAATATCAAACTGTGATTATCAATATACACTGGCCTCAAAAAGTTAAGGTACAACATGTTAAGGTTTTTCGAAGCTCACCATAAAAAAATGGCAGTAACAATAAAATGCATAGTTTACATGAATGATAATAACGAACTTTAAAAACATTAATGCAAAAACGATTGCTACCACTTTTATTTTATAGAAAAGAACGTATATTTATGAGTGAGAGAAAAATATGCAAATATCAAGCTTTCGTACTTTTGTGTGTAAGTTGTGTTAATTTTCAACAGTTGTTGGCAGTTTCGGTGACAATAGTCAATAGAGTTTAGAAAATGTCTCAGAGACGTCGTTTACCCAATTCGTTAAGGTGGCGGGCAGTTGGATGGATGGAAATGGGATTATCGCAGGCTGATGCTGCTAGACGTCTCAATGTGTCTCGTAGTGTTGTTCAGCGACTTTGGGATCAATACCAATCCGAATATTCTGTGTCCAGAAGACCTGTTCCAGGCCGACCACGAGCTACAACACCTGCAGAAGACCGTTTTCTAGCTCTTTCGGCACGAAGGAGAAGAACCACTACTGTGCCGCAGCTCGTTCCAGACCACTTTCATGCATCAGGAAGAAGAATCTCCGCTACTACGGTGAGAAATCGTCTTCACAATGCAGGTTTGTATGCAAGAAGACCAGTTGTGTGCGTTCCCCTCAACGGACGACAGCGAAGGAACCGCTTATGCTGGGCAAGAAAACATGTTTCTTGGACGCAGCAACAATGGGCTTCTGTGCTGTTCACAGACGAGTCCAGATTTACAATGGAGAGTGATTCAGGGCGTCTACTGATCTGGAGGGAACAGCGCACTAGATACCATCAATCCAACACTGTTGAAAGACACAGTTATAGAGGTGGTGGAATCCTGGTTTGGGCAAGGATCTCGCTCGGTGGACACACTGACCTGCATGTGTTCCATGGAGGAACCGTAACTGGTCTTAGATATCGGGATGAGATCCTTGATCCATATGTCCGCCCATATGCTGCTGCTATTGGTAACGACTTCATTCTGATGGATGATAATGCACGACCTCACCGAGCTGGGATTGTTGAGGAGTATCTGGAGGATCACGGTTTGGAACGAATGGAATGGCCAGCTCGATCTCCAGACCTGAATCCGATAGAACATCTTTGGGACTATCTTGGCAGAGAGGTTGCTGCTTTAAATCCTCCTCCAAGGTCGTTACATGAGCTGAAACAAGGCTTACTCTGTGTCTGGTCTTCGCTTCCTATTCCGGTGTCCGACAACTTAATAAACAGCATGGGAAATCGATGCCGCCAATGCATTCAAGTTAGGGGTGGACACATTCCTTATTAGAACCCATTTTTGTATTGTTTTTATGCCATTTTACCACATAACACTATGATGTGCTGTTTTCTCCAAGAATGGACTTTTCCGCAGAGATCGCTTTTTTTTTTTGTTATAAATCGTTTTTGCAATACACTTATACAAATTTCTATGACGCATTCAATAAAAAACTATTTAATGCACATATCCTCCAAATTTTTTGTTTCTACATTCATTCATTTGCAAATTAGGCACAAAAACCCGGTTGTACCTTAACTTTTTGAGGCCAGTGTATGATGCTATTTTAGATAAATTGATGTCTTTAAAGTTACCCGGTGGGATGTATATATTAAATTGTGATAGGATCTAAATCTATCTGAACTCTGACTATTAAAATTTCCAAGTCTTCACTAATTTCTGAGAATATTTTTTTTATTGCGCTACTATCTTTATTTAAAACTATCATTAACCCTCCTCTTTTGATTTCCCTATCAATTCTGAATATATTCTTATTGGGAATTGTGAAAATATCATTTGGATGTAACCAAGTTTCTTGAATTATTAAGAGGACTTGGTACCCCTAAAATCACAAACCTATCGTTTTTTTTATTTTCATTTAATCTTATTCTTTGCATTATTATCTTTCGATTGATATATCACTTGTGCGCATGTTGGAAAGTTAGAAGTTGAATAAAACTTCATTTGAAAACAAATTAATCTTCCCTACTACAACACTCAAATTTGTATAAATACACTATCTTGTGTAAATACTTAAATTAAAAGCTCTTAACCGAAGATAGAATAAAAGTTATATGAACTAAATTTCAATACAAAATAAAAATTCAAAACGATCTCACCCGCTCGAATCCGCTTGAAAAGTCAAAACTATTCAATATTTTTAGCACACTCTCCACTTCAGTTCAAAACAATCGTTAATCTAGTGGAGTTAGTTACATTGTTTCTTTTATCATCTAAAAAATGGAATTTAAATCCTTTCTACGAAATATTTTTCGCATGGCTTGAGGGAGTGTTTATTGATGTCACATTATAAAGCAACATAAAGGCTATTGGTGATGAACCACGTAATTTTAAACCTCTATCAAGTGAAGAGGACGGCACCTGAGCTTGAACCTTTCTGTCCTAACTACCACTTTATGCCAATAGGAGAACATTCAGCCTCAACAGATTTAATGAGCATCAGACCCTAAAAACGGCGAGATTTCAGTGTACTAAGCTCCAAACTCATGACACGATGACCACGAGCTCGTGACCATGACCAGTAGGTTATAGCAGGTACATTTGTGTGGGGACATGCACAAGGATATTGTGGATATTTGCTTAATCTATCCGAAATGCAAGAAATCTAAATGTGTTGTTAAATTACAAAATAAATAACTTTTTAGACATCATCATAGCCGGCTGAGTGGCGCAGTTGGATTGTCACTGGCCTTCTGTACCCAAGGTTGTGGGCTCGACCCCAGCCCAAGTTTTCCTGATGCAGAAAATCGACAGTGTCCATGTCGTATGACTGATTATACGGCAGGAAAAAGATCCCTTGAGTGTCCGTTTGGCTTGGATGATCTCGGCAAAATTAAATTCCTAAGTACAAATTTCGCATCGGCAGAGCTCAGGTGCATCCCTATGGGGAAAAAAATTGGGCTTCAAAATTACTTGCGGTAGTTGGAATCGCCTAAACGGTTCCACACTAAAAATGATACCAGCTCCTGGGTATGTACTAGGTTTTCAAAGGTAAAAATACTAATACGGAGCACCATTACAAAAAAAGACATGATCTTGAAATGACCCAATAAGAAATTAGGCACTGTCTATAGTTTTCAGGAGACCTTAATCATATTCACCATCAACTACAGAAAACCATTTTCGGTCGCGTCAGCCTAATGCTCATGGTTTCGAACTCGAGGTCAACGCGTTGCGTGTTTGAATCCAATGCCACTTAAGAGCCTCCATGTAAAGAGACTGATGCATGTTAAATCTGTTGAGAGTAAAAGTCCCCTCTCTGGGTGGCGTGAAAGTTCGGTGAGAAGGTTGCCATCTCGTCACTTGACCTTGGTTCAAAAGTACGAACCAATAGCCTTCGTGTTGCTCATTAATTAACACGCACTCACCCATGAGGGAGTGAATATTAACGTCGCACTGTTCAGTTACACGAGGGCTTTTGGCGACGGACAGGGTAATTTTGAACCATGGTCAAGTGTGCGGACGACACTGAGCTGGCGCCCCCCTCTCCTAATTACCAAATAACACCAACGGGAGGACGTTTGAGCTCTGGGAAGTTTTAACGTGCATCGATCCCCTACACGACGGGTCTTTAGTGGTATTGTGCTCAAACTCATAACATGCCTGCCATGATCCTATACTTTGACCGCTGGGCTACCACAGCCCTCACTCACCGGCAAAAGATGATTAGGAACAATTTTCACCTAAATGAACGATCTCAAATTCTTGTACAGTGTGACGTGGAAGTTGAGAGAAGTTTGGGGTCTTCCTCGTCACTAGACAAAGGTACCGAAGAACAATAGCACTCTGATTGCTTCATTGTGATGTTAATAGCGCTATAAGCTTTTTTCATTGAAAAATGTACCGCCACAATTATCTTGTTTCTTTTTTTCGGGTGGAGAGGATGATTTTTGATTTTTATTAAAATTGCTATTTAAAGTAACGTGGGTGCTATTGAAAAAGATCTCTTAATTGTAAACCTCGGTCAAGTTACAAGAGCAAAGTGGATCAAGATTCAATTCGAAGAGGGATAATATAGCCTTTGTTACTCCATATCCCACAAAACCTGTAACTGTAACAATTAGAAGACCATGTAACAAAATTAGTTGGTCAGAATAGATCTTGCATACGTTAATCTAAAGTTACTTATTGTTGTTATACCTAAAAAAAAGTTTACCCCAAATCACGTGGTTGGTGGCTCTCCACGGCGTTGTAATTTATAGAGGATGTATTTTAGTCATTGGTGATTTGTCATTTGTTGAGCAGACAATTAATATTTAATTTTGTGTTTGTATGGGAAAAAGTGCTACGAAGACTTACGAAATTTTGAAGCATGTGTAAGACTGTGATACATTGTCGCAAACGCATGCTTCTGAGTCGCCTCGACGTTTCAGAGAAGGCAGGGAAAGTGTCAAAGACGACCAACGCTCTGGACGTCCGTTAACTTCCCGCACAGCTGAAAACATCGAAAAGGTTTCTGAGGCGGTGCATAATAATGGGCTTCAAACAATAGCAGAATCGGTTGGGATATCCTTGGCCGCATGTCAATGGATACTGACTAAGGATCGTAACATGCATAAGGAGTGTAAACATATCGTTCCCAGCATGTTAAACGAAGACCAATCTACAGATGAAGTTAAAAGTGCATCGCAGGCTGAATTAAAGGACACAGCTAAAAGTGGTTTCCAGAAATGTTTCAATGACCTTTACAAGCCATGGCAAAAGTGTATTGTTACTCAAGGGTCTTATTTCGAAAAGGGTGTTTCAGCAGCTTGATTGGTAATATTTTTTTAAGCAAAAACTTAGTCCGGTAGCTTTTGAATCCTACGTATATAAAATCACCATTATTTTCTCACACATAAAAATATGGAACTTCAGAATGGGAAAATGAAATATTAAAATTTATACGGAGAGAGAATACTATAATGATGTGATGTCCTTAGTATTTTCAAGTTTCTTTTCATACAAACTAATGTTCTCTGCCATGAATTCACTGAATATATATTCATCATCGGGTTGCATTACTCCCATACAGTGTAAATACAAAAAATAAAGTTTATGTTTAGGATCCGTTTTTCATGGCAACGTAAGAGACAATAACCTAACGTGTTTTCATCATTGTATTGATTTGATATAAAACTTAATGGTAGCGTAATGGTTGTAGCTCAATTATCCGTTGCTTGAAAATATATTCTTGTTGAACAAAAAAAATATGTAATTGCTGTTATTGATTAACACAAAAGGTCGTATTCACACAAAATCGATTTATTTTATCGGGTTTTCAAAAACGCAAGGATCCAATTACATAATATTTACATTACATCTGCATTAAAATGCTTCCAAATTATTGCAACAGAGTGTGAAACGCTGGTACTTTTTAACGTAATGATAGAAAAATATTTACGCTTGAGAAAATTTTTTATAAATTGTTGTTACACACATATTTTACGACAAAATTACGGTATTATATTTAAGATGAGTAGTTATGACATGTTCGCCAAACTTCGCCAAAAGTATAACACCAAAATCGCGCTAGAGGGAATTTAGAAATGGATTAAGAAAGACGTTCTAGGAACAGTGAGTGTGAATTTAATTTTTCTTGGTATTGCATTAATCTGGGAAAATTAACTAATTATTTTATATTCATTATATGATCAAAAAGTATAACCCATAAAACCAATTGAATGTGCGCTATAAAAGGAAAAATCAATCTGATTTTGTTATGTTTTTGAAATTTTTATAAATGCCATCCAGTGATGCTCGATAGAATGTTGAGAAAACTCTACATAAACTATTTAACACTGCTCGAAATTCATTACAACTAAGATAAGAGACAAAAACGTTAAATCCTTTAAAAATGAGTTCATCAGCTTATATGAAACAAACTGGTTTGCATAAGATATGCGTAGCACTTTCATTAATAACAACGATTCCTATAAAAGTTTCACCGGTGGTTGGGCCAAAAACTATACACCAGCACATGATAAATGTATTCAAATTCATAATTCGATTAATTATCTTATTAATATTTGTAATTAGTATGTCCTTCATTCATCAAGTTATACCATCAACAATCGTAGCGTTGTCTTTGTATGCAACAAACACTTGTGGTTTTATACTTCGTTTTGTTCTAAAATCAAAGCGTTTTGAAATAAGCAATGGTCTAAACCAGCTGATAAAGTTATCGCACAACATGAATCCAGATACTCTGATTGGAAACAAATATTTCAGAAGCCATCTTTTATTGTCTTTTGTATCTATAATTGCAATATTAACTCCAATGAGTATTATTTTCTTTTATCAAGAATGGGGATGCTACAAAGAGAATTTAAAATTTCCTTTTTATATACCTCCAGAGTTCAAAGAGCCATGTTTAGCTGTGGTTTTGGTGTCTGTTGTGATTTCAGTGACCAGTGGAGGTATTATTTGTGGTATATCTATGCTATTATGTGATAGTACTTATATAACTATAAGTAATATCATCAAATCTTATCGAGAAAGCTTAACCAAGAAGCTGAAAACGCAAAACTTGTCGACGTTTATATTTAACGACATCAAGGCCCTGAAAGCGATTGTCGCGTTGGTGGAAGCCATTGACAAGGCTCTGAACGCATGTGCTCTTTTGAACTATTGTATATTTACCTGTTTAATCTTCATAACCATCAGTGTTGCCATGTCAAAAGATAAAACTTTTCGCACAGAAGTGGTCATCTGCTTTATCACAATAAATTTCCTAATATCGGTGAACATGTTTTACATGGTCACTAAAAGCGGATCTGGAGTTTATGAGGAAGGAGAAAAATTGAAAAAAATTGGTTTCGAATGTGCTGGTGAAATTTTTGTCGTGAAGCAAAATGACAAATCCTTCCTGGCATTTTTCTTACTCTTGAACAACATCAAGGATGTTGATTTGAAAGTGACTGCAGGCGCCATGTTTGTGATTGAAAAGAGTATATTCTTGACTATGACAAATGCGGTCGTCACTTACGGTGTGATATTGTTCCAATTGAGTGGGCTTCAGATTCAGAATTAACCCTTTGTGTGCTGTTTAATCATTAGTGCATACATGCTATGTATAAGGCAAAATCCCATTGTAATCTCATGGGGATAAATGGCTTATTTAGGTCTACAGACAGTTTGATTAGCACGGGGAACATTATAAGATAGATTGTCTTTTATTCAGATTGTATAAAATTACGTAAGTTATATAAGTTACAAAAAATGTCTGAGTAACTAATTTGAAAAGATAGGAAAATTGAAATTAAAACTACACATCTATGTGAAATTACTCGAAATGTTCCTTAGAACAAAAAGTTTTTTAGATATGTGTTAAATAAGTTTATTGTCATTTGTGTTCCATTTCTTCGAATTCTTCTTCACAAATAGATAAATCCGTATCAGAGTCACTCTCACATTCATCGGTTTCTGGCAAATATTCTTATTCAGTATCACTTTCGTTGAAATGCAACGACTACGTTATATTGGCAAGAAAAGGTAAAAATAAACAACAAAAACAGTTATACAAACTATTGAAAGCGCCTTAGTCAGCCTCAACAGGAAAAATGAAGTGTGTGTCGTGACGTCAAGGTGAGTATCCCCAGAAATCTGGGATTTGCCATGTGCGCTAGAAAACAGTCTGGTAAGCAAGGGATTAAAACTACTAGAAAGACAGATAGAATTTCGAGCGTCTTTTCTCTATTCCACAGACTTTGAAAACAATTTCGAACCACGAGAGAAAGTTTACAAAGAATAAACTAAATACAGATTGGTGGCAATACCAGCACTTAAAGCGATATCAGGAAATCCAGTTCAATAAATATTGAAGATTAACAGGGCATAATGGTCAACTATTGATCGAAAAATTTCACTGAAAAAAATAAGTTGCATAAATTTCTTAAATTCGAAATATCTTCGGGCCCATTCGCTCACAGGAACCCGGATCTAATATGTTTGGTCTACAAACCGAATTATCACAACAATTCCGAAGAATCTCCAAATGGCATTGTCCGTCGTTTGGCTTGTCCAATGCATTTCTGCATATGGCACTCTGTAACACCTATTATAGCTTTTAAACCCTTTTCATAACTACTAGGCTGTACAAAATAACACTTGTTTTTAAAACTTTTGCAAAACTATTGGGCAGTACAAAATAATTTTCTACTTTCATTTTACTTTTAACAGGTGTTTCAGCTCTATTGCACTAATAGTTATTAAAGGATTAAATAAAAAAATGCTTAAAAATAATTTTAAACTCTGTGTTTTGATTTCTTATTAAGGGAAAATATTATTTTCAAGAATCTTTTTCTTTTTGAAGTGATAACTTCTATTGGCGCGATTGGCTGGAGAGTGAACTTGAATGAACGTCACGCTCGGGTATGTAACGCTCCTTCGGCATTTTTCATCCGACCTGCTCGTGCAAGGTCGTCCGCGCTAAAAAGAAAAGGAGGAACGTTTCCCCCTCCCACCACACTCTGAAAGCGGTAGTTTGTCCCCCTACCAATACGGCGTAAAATTAAATTTCCTAGATTCGATCTAAGTCAGGGGTGGCGAATCTTTTTGAATCAACGGGCCATTTTTTCTAAAAAAGTGTTTAATGGGATATAAACGTGCCGACAAATAATTTTGATTTGTGATTTTGGGGAAAATAATAAAAAAAATTAAATACTAACCACTCAAAACTCATTATTTACTAATAAAAAATACATTTTGCATTGTATAGCAGTAAATGTTTTAGATTTACGTGATATTCAAATTAAAGTAACATTAGTGGGACTTTTGTTGTTGCCGATCAGATGACAAATAGCTTACATTAGGTTGCATTACAAAATGTTACTTTTAGCAGAACACATGCTGAATTAGAGTCATCTGCCAAATGGTTTTCTAAGTGAGTCGTAAATGTTATTCATCTCTAAAAATAATGTTTTTTGGGTATAGGTAGATGAAAATATGGTTAAAAAAGCATGAGCCAGTTTCTTCAAACAGTTAAATGTATCTGGAATCGAATTCCATGTTTCCCAAATTTCGTTACTGACATTTTTACTTATATTGCTTGTTAATTTTCTGTTTCAATCAATTCCAACATTTTTTTTTTTTTGCTTTAATAAATTTTGGAATCCATATTGAACTAGACTGGAAATCAAGCACAGAGTTGCATTTCAAATTCTTCAATCTCTTCCAATCGAATTGGGAGAAGTTCAGTTTATCAAATGAAGTCACATCAGGGTACATATTAATTATGGAAATAAGTTCTTGAATAACTTTTTCTTCGTCTGATTTTTTCAAGTTTGGGAAGTACTAGCAATTTCTTGTAATAATATCATTTCTAAAAATATGCAATTTAACGTCCAAAGCATTGAGATCCCTCTTGAAGATAATATTTTTATTTGTGTCTTGAAATTACATTCAATTCTTTGAAATGTTGGCATATGTCTGTAAAAACGCAACTGGTCACTCGCGTTTATTTGTAATACTTCATAGTGAACTTTGTTATTGTGAACTAAAATGCTGACCATTTTGGTCGTAGACGTGCCCAAGTAATTGTGTCGCGGACCATTGTTTCCCCATCCCTGATCTAAGTGGAGCTCCTCCACCCACCACCACCTTTTTCTACAAAAATGAGTGCGGGATTCTTTCTAATCCTAGTTGCAGTATAAAAATATGAAACATGTAATTTTTTTTTTAAAAAAAATAGGCTCGAAGAGAAAGAGAAATCCTACACACTAAATTTAAACAAAATAAAGAAAAAGGACAAATTTTTATAGAACTAAGTAAATAGTACAATTATCATTAGCAATATTGCATTTGAATGTAAGAATAAGAATCTATTTTTGTAAGCGAATAAGAATAGCAATGAATAAATAGTTATATTAATCACATTACTTACATATACTTCGAGTTTAAAAAGAAAATTAAAACAATTAAAAATTTAAAATAACAAAATTAAGTATACAGGTATTAAGAAAAAGTTACATTAAATATTTTAAATACAAGAAAACAAAATATAATTAAGAAGACTTTCCTTGCAGCAACACCGGATAAATTTGTACAAAACTGCCATACAATGACAAAAGAGTTGGTATATAAGCCAGAGATTAAATGATATAAATCTTCTGATTAAATCCTTTTTTAAAGGTTTTGACCTAGATTCCTCTCTTCCCAATCAACTACCTGTCTTACTATCCCTTTGCTTAAATTAATTCATGGATAGAATTGAATATTGTTAAATTACAACCAAAATTCACAAAGCCGGATCGGGTCTTCTGAGCAAATTGCCAATGATTTTAAGTGGGTAGTTTAAAGTAGAGAGAGACTTTTCAAAAGACAAATCAGAACTTTTAGTTGATTTTTTAAAATCAAAATTCAATTTTATTATGTCAAATGATCCAAATGAAGCACTAGGAAGTAGGGAGCAACACTAGACGGAGTTTTTTATAGATATTTAAATAAAATTTTGAATGTCTCTAAAGGATTTATAACCTATTTCAGCTACCATAAACCTATTGTTTCCTTCTTAGAATACAATTAATTCCCAAGTGTGATTGTATATTTTACACAAAAATATTACTTTATGAGTCCAGATATATGAATGAATAATTTTATAGGACACAATACTAATATCTAATACCCTCTTGTTTTCTATTCACATAACTAATCCCTGAAATAACATTACAAAATTTGAAGTTATCACTTCTATCGTGTGGTCATAAGAACACACTTTTTTTTTTGTTTCAATATTGTGCAGTATTTAATAACAGAAGAAAATCCTTTCCCATGGCAATCAGAAAACAAGATCTAAATGTTTTTAAATAATAAAGACTCTGCATAGAATGTGTTAAAAGCTAATATCCATGTATTTTACACAGGAATATTAATTTATTGACCTGAATAAACATCACAGGACTCTTTCTTTTTAATTGTGTTTTCATTAATACTGATATAATTTACATTATTGTAATCAAAAACCCTTGAATGTTATCAAGCATACAATGTTATGAATAATTGTACCTTGACAATTGTAATTCAATGCCCATTGTGTACGTTAAAAATAGCTTTCTTCGCCTAATTTGATTTTTAGCAGAGCCAGCACAATTATCTATACATACAGGAGAAAAACGACTAGCACTCATCCATTCATTTCTTCACTCATCACAAGATGTCCAGACTAGACCTATAAGTTTAAAGTTTGGTAAGCATGTTTCTTTTGTTGAGTAGAGATCTGTTAAGAAAGGATTTTGTGGAAATTGACTCTCAAGGGGAATTGCGAGGGGAGCGTTATAGATAAAAATTTCAGTAATTTGAACTATATTGTAACGTCGTGAGTAGCTAACCATCAATAAATTGGCACAGCCTAATTTCAAAATAAAATATTTGTTTATTTGCCCAACAAATTCTTATTGAAGCAATAAATTACAGTTTATACGCCAAGCCGGTGCAGTCAGTCTATATCACTCTAATTCTCCAACGCCACCGGTGTTGATCTCTTTTCTTCCTTTCGGTCCTCCTTCCTTTAGGACTCTCCTCCCGTTCTCTCCATCTCAGGCTCTCCTCTCAAGTTCTCTCCATCCAACGCTCTCTCTCAAGTTCTCTCCATCCAACGCTCTCTCTCAAGTTCTCTCGATCCAGGGCAGGGCTCTTCTTCCAAGTTCTCTCGATCCGGGGCAGGGCTCCGCCTATTGTCAGTGGGGTGCCGGCTCTTCTTTACCATTATGGCTGTCAGTCTGGGTGTCGGCGCTCTCCGAGTTCAAACAACAAACAATTGCCCCATGGCTACGTGCACTTGTCACATAACATCTGGTTGAAGCCATAAAATTTAGGGTGAATCGAGGGGTGTGGATTCACAACAATCGAAGACGTCGCACTTGTCACTTAAGATCTGGATGAAGCTATAAAACTTATTGTGAATCGAAGGATGGGGATTCACAACAATTGACGACGTCACAATATTATAGACTTGGAGCGGTGTCATGCACATAAGCCAGTAACAGCCTCCAAACTGAAGTGATTATTTTGGTATAGGGGTATGTTACGTGCTTATACGGAACCGAAGGTCGCGGGTTCTGTCCTATGGAAATACGCCACTTCATTGATGACCCTGGCTGAATAAAAAAAGGTAACCTTCTCTGATCTGTCGTGGTGCCATCTACCCGCAAAAAGAGCAACCAAAGACTCATCAGATTCACTTGACGCAGCAAACAAAGTCGTCAGACTCATTTGACACAACTCCTTCAATTATAGCAACAACTCACACACTCGCTATAACAACTATATCGTTCGTTCACCTATCCACCGACTCACTGGGGGAGGAGTGTGTAGCGGTATCATCTACATAAGTCAGTGTTTCTCAAACTGTGGGGCACTCCCCTGGGGGTGCGAGCATATCGAAAATAAAAGATTTTAAAAATATTTAATTTACTGGAATGAATTAAAACAAAATACTTTCAGACATAATAAAAATGCTCTTTTACTCTGATATAATTTATAGGCGATATTAAGGCTACACGGTACCCTTTTTCAAAAAATTTTTTTGGAGACAGTTACAGTTCAGATAATTGATGTTTTATATTTAGGTTATATAATTAAGCCGATTCTGCTGTAAGCAAAAAGTCAGTTTGACCAGCCATTATTTTACAATTTTAAAAAATTAGGAATTTTTGAAGTTTTTTCAAACTCTTATAAAATACTCAATTTTTTAAAATTTTTAGTAATTTTAAGTTATTTATGATTCTTAGATTATTACAAACAATATTTAGTATGGACTTGAAAATCTATTCCTTTGTTGATTTTTAAAAATTATTTTTCTAGAAAAACCTGGAAAAAACACGAAAATTTTTAAAATATCAACTTTAGCATTTTTTAGAAAAATAACTAGAGTTCTCAGCCCTAAATACATGCTAACTTTTATAGAACATACATTTGGGAGTATATACAAAAAATTCAAGAATCTATCTTGAACAGGAAAAAAGCCTGAAGGATTAGAAAATACTTATACCTTCAAAATTAAAAGTCTGAGAAAAACGCATTTAAAGTTTTTAAAGTCATAAAACAAAAACTTATAATGCCCGTAAAACTCTAATTTTTAATATGTTATTTTCCAATGTATGTTCTACATTAAAACATTATTTTTATTAAATGTGACTGAAAATTATATTTTTAATTCAAAATATATTTTTGCATAATATTGATAGCACTTGTTAAGACGTCAGTTTATTCAGCTTTATCTTAACTTAATATTTCACAAAAGTTTTGAAACACGAAGCATTTATATACAAAATAATAATGATACTAACTTAAGCTAAAAATAGTCAGGTTTGCTCATAAAATTTAATTTTTTTCAGTTTTAAATTGGGGCAGTTTAGGAAGTTTTAGCTCTTGTCGTACGACTTTAAAATACTAAAATATAGTACTACAATATGTTTAGTATAATGTAGTTTTGTACAGCAAGGAAATATTCAGTAATGTCTGCAGCATTTGAATTCATAATACTTGTATTCGGAAGTCTAATTGCAGAATCAGCTGAGGACTAAATTTTAGATACATCATTTTCAGTAGTATTCCATCTCTTCGAAATATTGTTTCTCACAGAAACTCAGAACGCATTTGCCATGGCATTTTCTCTACAGGAAAAATTAATGATAAAGCTTTTAAGTTATATAAACCATTTTTAAAGCAAAAATTGGCCATGAAATTAATCATTATTAATTAATTATGAGAACTCAAAAAACTCAAAACATAATCAAGCAAAAATGATTTTAGTAATGAAAATTGGAATTAATAACCATTTCAAACTAAAAGCTCAAAAATGTTTTTAATTAATTCAACTTAAGTGTGAAAAAATGCTTTAAAAGGAAACCGAAACCAAAACCATAGCTCATAAAACTTCAAATATCTTAAAAACTAATTTTCTAACAGATCTGAAATTTCGTGGCAAGCATCTCAATGATATGGGCCACCAAAACATGCAAAAAAAAATTTCGGTAAAAATTAAGTTTTTAGGAAATGTGTAGCCTTAAGTCATCAAAAATAAAAAAATAGCTATCTTTGATCCTATAACCAAATAAAAAAACTTTTATTTGATTTGCTGTAATCCCATGATGAGAGATTTTTTTATTACGTTTTATTTTTAAACCTAACATACAACTCTTTCAGAAAAAAAAACAGATCCCAAACCCGGAATCGAAAAAATTTAGGAACATAAAAAATTCATCACTGTCATTATTTTTGAAGTACTGCACATTATAGCTGTAATCTGTTTGATCTTCTAAGATATTGGTACAGTTAGTTATGACCCCTCTCTTATGTGTTTTTTTCTCATTTACGGAAGTTGTAAGTAATGTATTTCTATGTTGCGCTTTTTTCCATGCAAAAGAGTTTTATGTGATATTTGGAAAACCACGGAGAACACACACACTTTGAATGATTACTTGGCCAAGACTTATTTTTATGAGTATTCTCAAACATATAAAGCATAACGAAAAACGTTTTACACGTGTACAATAAAATAATTATAAAAAAAGGATTGGGGTGACTCAATAACCCTGCTTGATTGTATAGGGTGTGCGCCTGATCCCGGGTTAAAACATGTTGAAGTCTTTCCGCTTTAAATATTAAAAATAATACAATTATTCTTCATAAGAATTTTATATTATTGTTCATTATTTAACATCAATTATAAATGCTAATTCTGTGAGGCTTAAAATTACAATTCGCTTAAAACTAATTATAATTTGAGCAATCCTTTTAAAAAAATCATTTTACATTTTTGTAAACATTGTCGCGCACTTGGCTTTGCTCTCCTTACAATTCAGCTATTATATCAATAGTGTTTTATTTTCTTACAAATGAACTCTTGCAAAGAGCGTGCACTTCAGCCGGTAAACTTTTAATGTACCAGTGCTGCACAGAGTATTTTATAACTTATTGATTAATACTAAATTAAGAACAAGGTTAATAAGTATTAACGACTTCCATTGGCTTGTCTTGCAAAGCAAAGATTTTATAAGGAATGCTTATGATTAGAAATTGACCCTCTGAGTTCCTTTTCTATATTTAGCAGATATCTATATTTTCTCTTCCAAGCAGCCACCGTATTTTTCAATATGTTCAATTTAAAAATTAAAGAAAGGAAAAATAACATAATAATTAGATCGCCTATTGTAGCTTTAGCGTCAAAGTGCATTATTATTGCATTCAGTACATTATTAATGTGTAAGGGGGTGCGATAAAAATTGTGATGGAAAAGGGGGGCGCCAGTATTGAAAGTTTGAGAAGCACTGACATAAGCCAATAACGGCCTCGGATTGAAGTGATCATTTTAATCTAATGGTATGTTACGGGCTTACGGAATTGAAGGTCGCGGGTTCTGTCCTCCGGAAATGAGCCATTTCAGACTTACAGCCTTGAAATTTGGCAAGCGTATTTGTTTTGTTGAGTAGAACTTGTTAAAAGCAGGTTTCGCGTAAATCGACTTTGAGGACTATGTTGTGAGTGAATGATAATTATACTTCAGTTTTAAAAATTCAAGCCTTGTTCTCTCTGAATGAAAAGGCGAGATACAATCGAAAGCATAATGCTAGGACTTAAACATCAATAACTTAACAAAGACAGCATATAGTCATACAACATCATGAAATAAACATCTAAGTTGCTGGATAATGTGGGTAGTGAATTACAATCGAGAGAAATATTTGAAAAATTTCACTCTATACAAATAAAAATATACCGTGGGTGATCGGTTAACGAACAATTTCACGGAAGACTTTTGTGTTCGGATAACGAACACATATTCGGATAACGAACACTTTCAAGAAAGATTTTTTGTGTTTGTACAACGAACACATATTCGGAGGTGATCAGGAAGACACCCCTTAAATTATGGATGAAATTTTGACAACTGCTAGAGATCTGGAATTGGAGGTGAACGAGGATAACATAGAAAAGCTCATAATGGAACATGAAGATGAACTGACGACAGAAGAGCTCCAAGAAATTTTGAATGAAGAACACCAAGAAACACAGCGAAATGTGTCTCCTTCTGAACAAGAGGAAGACGAAAGAGGACCAATGCCGACATCTGCTATTAAAGATCTTTTGAAAAAGTGGGAGGATGTCAGAGTAATGGTCATAGAATGGCACCCAAACCAAGCTGATGTCTGTAGGGTTGGGGATCTTTACAACGACAATGCTATTAATTACTTCCGGAAAATCCGGAAAAAGAGAGAAAAGCAATCGACATTGGACATGTTGGACAACGCCCCATAAGCAAACATTGAAAAGGACTGATTAATATGCAAGACTATATGTATGTATTATTTTTTTAAAAACTTACTAAGAAATTATACATTTTTTAAACTTTAATGTTTAGGGTCTCCAGAACGAATTAATCGATTTCACATAGAAATCTATGGTGAATTAATGATCGGTTAACGAACAATTCGGATAGCGAACACAGTCTTGAAACGGATTATGTTCGTTAACGAATCACCCACTGTAGTACATGATTTGCAAAAAGTATTTTGAAAATATTTTTAGAAACGCAGAGGTATTCCTGAAGAGTAGGGATGTGTAAAATGAAAACACCCTTCCTGTAGTTTTCATGGATGCAAAACTAGGAAAATCCTAAATGTCCCAAAATTCTAAACTGCTTAACGGAATAATTTCTCTTTCCCTTTTTCCTGGTTTAGGTATCCATCACAGGGCTAAATGCAATGAAACAGGGAACATTTTTGAAGCCATGCAGGGACTATTGATTACGAACCTCGTATTTTTGAGGCACAGCAAAGTAAGGAGGGAAACCCTGATTTGCACCCTTCTCTCAAATCTTCAATAGTAGGACAACGTAAGGAATTCGAATCTCAACACACTTAGAATAATTCATCAGAGCCTCTGCAAGGAGGGTCCTCGGGGACACTAAAGCGCAAGCACCCTCAACTCGACAGAAACTACACCGGTTATGATTCACAGCCATATGATCAGTTTAAAAGAGAGCTCATAACAAATATTATTAAATTGCCTCTCTTCTTTTTCTTTCTGTCTCTCCTCCTTCTCCTTTTCTCTCTCTATGTACATAAAATTTAGTATTAATAGACAAAAAGAGTGTAAAAATCGCGTCAGACTGACCACCTGACCGGAACATCTTCTCATGCACCTCAAAACCAAAGTTCACGTATACTGATATAGGCACAGTAGACCTTGACCCCCTCATGGGCTGTTGCGCCACTGAGTTAAGAGTGTAAAAATAGAAGAAAGTCATCATTCTCTCTCAAATTTTTGTATTATTATCCAACCAAAAATAATGTTTATAATCAAATTTAACTATTTTATAATATGACTGCAATTAAAGGAGACTACTTCTAAAACTCGAAAATTTATTTCCCGTTTGCTAGAAATTCGGTGAGGGACTTGATGTGCTGTAATTGTAATAAATTTGTGTTTAATACGGTGTGTTAAAATGTGAAATATATAAGCATTTGATTAACGATTGAAAATTTGAAGATATATATATATATATATTGAAAAAGAAAGATCACAGAGTTCTTCACAAAGAATAGCGGCATTGGTGCACAGTTTACCTTAATGCCTTAAGTGTTATTTCCATTATTTTAAGTTATTACGTGTTTTCTAAATTAATATAAGGTTCTTAAGCACACACACACACATTTTCTTCATATATTTACATGCATTTGAGAGTTTCGTTGATATATTAGTTATATAAACCTCTTCTCCTTTAGTTACATTTGGAATAAAATAATTAGGTTACTTTTAAGGTATCCGACTACGTTCGGAACTGTGATTTTCAAAAGCCCATTAATGGATGATTTTCATGATATTTAGTGTCCCTTAGATTAGAATATATGCATAAAATTTTTGTAAGGATATTTTGACAAAAAAATTTATTTAAATACAATATTTTGGCAAAAATTAACTTAGAATAATCTTTTTTCCAAATGTTCTCCTTTTGTGAAAAATGCTTCTATTAGAGTAATATTTTGCCTGTATATAGCTCAGACCTCTCTACAGAGGCTCAACTAAAATTTTTGAAATATATAACTTAGAAGTGGGTTTATTCCTATTTTACGACAACAGAGGGGAGCAGTTTTAGGGAAAAAACGCGAATAATTATTTTAATTGTTGGTTACTCTGAAAATAGTAAGAATTTTTCAAAAATTCTAGTTTCTAGTTGAGCCTCTGTAGAGAGGTCTGAGCTATATACAGGCAAAATATTATTATAATAGAAGCATTTTTCACAAAAGGAGAACATTTGGAAAAAAGATTATTCTAAGCTATTTGCCAAAATATTACATTTAAATAAAAAAAAAATTTGTCAAATTTTCCTTAAAACAATTTCATGCATGTATTCTAATTTGAGTGACACTAAATATCATGAAAATTATCCATTTATGCGCCTGTTTAAAATCATGGTTCCGAACGTAGTCGGATACCTTAATTATATTACGAAAAAGAAATAATTAAAATGTTTCGAAAACAATTTTTTTATTTAACTGATTTTGCAAACAATACAGTAATGTTATCAAGTATTAGAATGCAATAAAAATCAAATCCAAAATACACAACGACGTTTCATGAATTTGGTTTATTTTGCATAAAACATTTTTCTATGCTCTGTCTAAAAATTCTTCTCACTTAATTTTGATACGAACCCTGGTATCATAGTCATCATTTTACAGTGGATCAAAACTATAAGATCTATATCTGCAGCCTTCATATTTCACTGGAAATGCATTGATTGGGACCAATCATACACTGCTACCTTTCACATAACCGATCCATAAAACTTTCATACAGCGTGGTGCAGAAATAAAAAAACTTGGAACAAGTCCAGGTATAACCCTCATCCCTTAACTATGATTATTGCTGAGGGCGTCACTAAAAGTTTCCCTGTCATTCTAGAACAGTGAATCTCAACATTTTTTTCTGTTACAGTACACTTTAAACAATTTCAAAATTTGGCGGCATACTAACAATAAAATATGTTTAGAAGAATTTTATTTATCTGTAATACACTATGTTAAATAGTTGATGATAATAATTTTCAATGTTAAATAAAATAACATGTACGAAAAAGATAGCAAAATATTTATTGAGTAATAAATTATAAGAATACATTTAATGCGAAATTTTTTTGAGCTTGATGATTTTTGATAATTTATTTTATATCTGGTCGTAAAAATGATAATGCCACTCTCAATTCGTCATCTACATTTAAAAGTCTCAGATCGTTTTTTATTTTCATATTTGTTAATATTGAAAACCCGAATTCACATGAATAGCATGCAGAAAATTGTAACAATATGTTTTACAGCATTTTTGGCTATTATGGCATAATCACCACAAATTTTAATCTAAAATGAATTAATTGACTCTTCCGAATGTTTTGAAATGAAAGACGTGAAAGAATTTAGTGAAATTAGTTCTTCCTCTTTATTCAAAATTAATTCATCTACATATATATCCGGTATCGCAAATGGATTCTGGACCTAATCAAATTTTTTTATATCTAAATTTGAGGAATAATGTTAATCAGAATATAATTAAAAATTCATAAAAAGAATTGCTGGCACAAAGGGTAAGAATCACTGTGTTCAAGACTGACAAATAATCAAACCAATCTAGTTTTTTTTTTCAATTAAAAGCTTTAGTATATATTGGTTCCACAACAGTCCACGAATTGAATGTTGAAATCGTTCAACGAGAAATTATAGTTTTATGAATTTTTTCGGATTTAAAATATAACATTAATAATGTAACAATACAACTTAATATCATGTTAACATATAAATGATGATTTTTTTTATCTTTTGCCTTCAATCAATTTTTACTTATCTCTTTCTCTTTGTGTATGGATATATATATGTTAAGTTTACACGCATGCTGTAAATGTTGATATGAATTTTTTTGTGCCTTTGTACCAATAGCTCTTTTTCTAGATGTAATTATCGTTGCCTTCAGACTGTTCTTTGTTTGATGTTAAGTGTGTGTGTGTGTGTGTGTGTGTGTGTGTGTGTGTGTGCGTGCGTGCGTGCGTGCGTGCGTGCGTGCGTGCGTGCGTGCGTGCGTGCGTGCGTGCGTGCGTGCGTGCGTGCGTGCGTGCGTGCGTGCGTGCGTGCGTGCGTGCGTGTGTGCGTGCGTGCGTGCGTGCGTGTGTGTGTGTGTGTGTGTGTGTGTGTGTGTGTGTGTGTGTGTGTGTGTGTGTGTGTGTGTGTGTGTGTGTGTGTGTGTGTGTGTGCCTCTCTTTGTACACAATTTGAACAGTCCTACTTTCTTTATTTATGCATCTGTTAAACAATTCGGATAAAACCTAAGATATATAGTTGTAGGCATTTGATACTTCAGTGGCAATTCAGCAAACATAAACCACTTATAGTATCAAAAGAAACTTGTGTCCAACTGGGGCAATGAAAACAAAAGCCTGCTAATTTTGCAATTTTAGTAAACAAATTATCCCTGAAATTAGTTAACCATTATTTTTCTTAAAATAAAGACTAGCTTGTGTGTGTCAGTTTAATACTTCAAACTATAAGAACGTTCGACATGAACGCAAAAACACGACAATTTTAAAGAACTAGATGGAACAATTTTATGCATTTAAACACGTTAACTAAACAAATTTTAGTAAATAATAAAATCTCAACCTTGCTTTTTGATTTGGTACTGAAATTAGAAAACGGATTGTTGTTATTCGTCTCTTGATTTCTAAAAAAATCATCAATTGTATTGCGAAAAAAGCATTAATGGAATCTTAAATATTCCAATCTTTTGGAATACATGCGATTTCATTTCTTTGAATGAGTGAGAGTTATATTAACGTCACACTGTTCAGCTACACGAGGGCTTTTGGCGACGGCCCTCGTAATTTTGAGCCGTGGTCAAGTGATGAGGACGACACCTGAGCTGGCACCCCCTCTCCTAACTACCACACCAACGGGAGGGCGTTTCAGCTCTCGACAGATTTAACATGCACATCGCCCCTACACGGCGGTTCTTAAGTGTGGTACTGGGCTCGAACTCATGACATGCCACCACGATCTGATGTCTTGACCACTCGGCCACCTCATTTCTTTGAAAGTAAACTTATTTCTTGACAATTTCGAAATGCAATGTAAAAAGACTATTTGGGTTAATTAACTTGAAATGAACTCTAGTAATGTCTCTTTATAGGCAACTTTTAAAAAAATATATTTACAGAAAAAAAAAGTATATCTTATTACAATAGTACCACTTTTAAGCCATCATTATAATGGTAACTATTCTCCAGGATAAAGCCCTCGAACATTAAAACTGGAATCAAAATGTCAAAACAAAATCTGTGAATTAATAATGAATCGGAATTAGTCCATCCAAACATGTATTAATGTCTTAAAAAATAGTAAACATTCACCAAAATTTTATTTTCTTATCTCGTCTCTAACTTTAAAAATAAAAAATTCACAAATTAGAAAAATGCATAAGTTATTGAAGGGCTTTTTAATTACAAAATCTACACTTTTTTTCTCATTAATTGTTTCTAATCCGAATTTCTTTTTCAAGCACCGTCTTCTTCCCCTTTGCCCCCAAAGAATCTTACTTTCTTCCAACAGAGCGCGAAAACAAAACTGTTTGTCTGCTCTGTAGCTGTATTCCAGTGTTTCTCAAACTGTGGGGCGCGCCCCCTTGGGGGCCGTGACAACTCTACGAGGGGGGTGGAAGCATATTGAAAAGCCGAAAACAAAATTTTATTTAATTAAATTTATTTGTTTTCCTTCAGAAAATTAATAAATACATTCTGACATAATAAAAAATAAGATACACATTTTTACACTGATATACAACACTTATGAATTATCAGTGCTACACAATGTATTTTATAATTAATTTAATTGTACAAAGTTAAGAAAAAGTTCAATAATTACCAGTGACCCCATGAACTTGTCATATGTAAAATTATATACACAAATTAACACTTATCTTGATAATTTGTACTGTTTATAAAAAATTCCTTAATTGCCGATTAAAAGTTACGCGATTTGCTCCCCAATGCCAACCGTTTTCCACGCAGGCGCGCGTATGCGATGTATTGGGAGGGGGGAGTCAGGAATAAAGAAGAAAATAATCTGAAATTAGTAAATTCTTTTCAAACACTGTCAAGATCCTTTTTTATTTTATTCTAAAGCCTTCGTAATAATTTTATGGATAGCAGTGCACAGAAAAAGAGATCGTACTTCAGAAAGACGTATATATACGTCCGGAGAAATTAACGCTTTGGCTGAGCGAGAAGTTTATATACTCCAGTGGCAAGAGGTTAAAGTCGTATTGAAGCTTTAGCGTCAAAGTACAGCATTAGTGAATTCAATACATTGTTATTGTATGAGGGGGGCGCGATGGAAATTATGATTGATTATTGGGTCGCGAATATTGAAACATTGAGAAGCACTGCTGTATTCCCATGGCGTGAGACGGTAATATACGAGTTTTTCGCGGTTCTTATATATGGACTTCCAATCGATTGTTCGAACTTCAAGTCCATACTGTAAGTGCCTTTTTTCATGTTCACTCCATCCTTCCCCCCTAAAAAACCTTGTTTTTAATAAGAAAAAATAAGAGTTTGGTTGCTCTAAATACGGGGTGGGCATTAAGTCGATCGCGATCGACTGGTGGATTGCCAAGACATTTTGGGGTGACCGCCTTTGACTAAACCCTAAGGAGCGCATATTAACAGAAATAGTATTGCTTCCGAAAGTCAGCGAAACAGACAATCGTCGTACGTGTTTATGCAATAATTACTCTTAAGGATGTCCTCGGTAAAAGTACGAAAGCTTGAACTAAACGTGAAACACATTTTTCCAGACAGAAAAATGCCTCAATTTCCATGGAAATTTGCAATATCATAACTCATACCTCTGTTAACAATATAGTGTTTTCAAAAATGTCAAAATATTCCATCAATACTCACTTTTTCAGCTATGCATGTTTGCTTTTTTAAAAAAATGCTCTGAATGTGTTCGGATTCTTTAAGCTGAAAGATTTTTTTTGCATACTGTTATAAGTGTGCTTTTTGTTTTAAGCCTTAGTAATGTTGACTTCTTTGGATAGTATTTATCACAATGCTTTGAAAAATTCATTATTTTTGTAAAAAGTTTAAGACAGGTCTATTTATCTGTTTTATGTGTCTATTTAATCTCAGTGTTATCCTGTGTGTGTACTGTTTCCATATGTATACATATTTGTAAATGAGCTCTGCAATAATTTGACCACATTCTATAACTTTTTTGTTACACTCGGAAAATCGGTATTTTTACAGCGATATGTTTTAAGCATATAAATAAAGGTAAAGAAGTATTTGTCTAAACAAAAAAATAATGCTTCATGAAGTAAAGTATCGTTAGATAATGTTTCATTTAGACCACGGTTGTACAAACTTCTTTAAGGTATCCGACTACGTTCGGAACCATGATTTTGCAAAAGCGTATAAACGGATAATATTTATGATATTTAGTGCCACTTAGATTAGAAAACTTATATAAGATTGCTTTAAAAATATTATTACAATAAAAAATTATTTAAATGCAATATTTTGGCAAAAAATGAACTTAGAACTACCTATTTTCAAAATATTCTTCTTTGACGAAAATTGCTTCCATTATAATAATATTTTACCTGCATATATCTCAGAGCTCTGTACAGAGGCTGAATTAGAATTTTTGAAATACATAGCTTAGAAGTGGATATATGCATATTTTACTACAAGAGAGGGAAGAAATTTTAAGAAAAAAACGCCGAAAATTATTTCAAGTTGTTGTAACTCTGAAAATAATGTGAATTTTTCAAAATTTCTAGTTGATCCTCTGTACAGATGTCTGAGCTATATACAGGCAAAATATTATTTTAATAGAAGCATTTTTCACAAAAGGAGAACATTTTTAAAAAAGGTTATTCTAAGTTAATTTTTTGCCAAAATATTGTATTTAAAGAATTTTTTTAATAATGTCCTTAAAACAATTTTATGCATGCATTCTAATCTAAATGACACTAAGTATGAAAATTTTCAATTTATGCGCTTTTTTAAAATCACGGTTCCAAACGTAGTCGGATACCTTTACCTAAAGAGATCTCATTGAATTTTCAATTAAATCCCAATGGTCACGACCTAGGTATAGCTCATTATACCAACACGCTATAGTTTTACTTTACGCTCCCATTTCCACCCTGAAGCGCGATTGTTACGACCCGTAGATCGCGGTTGTGGGAGAGTTCGAGGAAGAAGCAAACATGAGTTTTGAATAACTTATTTTTATTTAACTTTTAACACTTTACAAAATGTACTTAAATAACTTAACTTTGAGAGCAATAAGAAATCTTTACCCCGAAATCCGATAGCTAAATTATCTAAGCTACTTATCTTGGTTATAGCCTCTTGAATGATCTTTCTCGCAGCCTGATAGCTCGTTACGCCGCAAGGTTGATGCCTTCCACTATTCTGGTGGATTTTCCTGCCACTACTAATTTGAAGATACGCGACCACCAGTCACTGCTTCCAAACAATTGGATTTCAGCTTACGATCAACTCTTAAGTATTATATCGCAGACTCAACGACTGGTACTAAGTAGCAGTTGTATTAGCATAAATCATAAGTCATCTCTATGGAAATCGGTTTTTAAACTACAATAAAGTTCCAGTTAAAGAATACTTTCTTCAAGAGGATTTGCAGAAGACTGAACAGAACCCTTTACAAGATGATTCCTTTTGGGGTAGAATTTGCAGTTGAAGCTGCATAAATTTTGAATCTCGATACCAAGGTTTTTCAAATTTCATCACCCAGAACTTCAAACAGAATGGATTAATTTGCAGAGCAGAACTGTTTTTAAAGAAAAAATTTTTAATCCATCTTCCACTCTCACTGTTTGATTAGTTACAAAAATTTGTTCCTGGCTTTTTTTCCCCACATTCGTAACTATTCATCTGTGTAAAAATAAAAATTGTGCCAAATGAAATATACAAAAAAATATTTACAGATTAAAGTTAAAATGAAGGTCACGTTCGAAGTCACCGTTAATAATTTTCTCTAGCAAACTTTATACCCATCTGCAAAAGTCGTTATTTGAAAAAGTTCCAGCTATATAAATCTCATTTTAATTCTAATCAAAAAATCTTAATTCATTATGAAAATTGTATATGTAATTTTATATGAATATCAATTGTTGTAAGTTTTTAGGATAAATATGAATAACAGTTAAAATGTTTAATTTCTGTATGTAAGTCATTCACAATTCATTTGTATTTACATCAGGGGTGTCCAACCCGCGGCCCGCCTTGAATAATTTTGCGCCTCGCGAGATTCTTTACAACTTTACAAAATTCGACTATTTTGTACAATATTTTTGTTTAAAGAGGGGTTTTTTTTTGTAAAAAATAAATCTCATATTGTTATTATTTTATCACGTTGCTTCTGTTACTGCGAATCTCTTTTTTTTTTAAACTGAAATTTATCAAACATAAATCGTGCTCAACCTTAACGCACGAAAATCTGCAACATCAATTACGATACGCAAATACGCATGCATTGAGATCAACTTGCAAAGACTCATGTGACGGGCTATCGCGTCTTTTCATTAACATGTCCTTTGGGATCTTTGGGGCCAGAATTAATGGCAACTCTTTTCCAACCAAATCCAAGAAACGAAGCGTGAAAGAAAGATGCAAATTAGGAAGCTTTTAAATATCAGAAGTTAGAGTAAGAGGAGTGGCAATTTGAGGAATCTAAAGATAATCTGTGGTTCAAGCGTGAAGAGGCTTTGGAAAACGTTACGAGGCTGCAAACAGAAATTATACGTGATAGAGAGCCCTTAAGTCAAGGTGCATACCATTGCACTCGAGTAAATACGCAACTTCATCTAGGATTATTGTGAACGCTACTTCACAGACTACATGAAGGTAGGATTGACTATTTAATATTAGGATACGTGATAGTATTGGAATTGAGTTTAGGCGAGTCACAGTTGATAATAGTCCGGATTAGGTTATTTCGATATTATATAAATTGTGTGTTTAGCCACCGTAGATTCTCTCACATATATTATTATAATTTAATTTGTTAGACGATTAATTTAAAGATCTTAATAAAGTCATATTAAGATCAAGTTGGTCACCCGAGGGGGCGACATCACACTCAGTGAAAGAGTTGAGAATCAGGTATCTCACTAATTAAATAAACTAAACATTATTTTATCATTGCATTATTATTATTATTATACTATCTATGTTTGTATATACGAAAAAAAAAGGATAATATATCAGTCTGCCTTAAATTTTGACTCCAACAAATGTTTTTAATGGATCCAAATCTAATATAAAGATTTATATATTTTACATGCGGGCCGCGGTATGGTAAAGTTCTCCCGAAGTGGCCCTCGAGGTCATTTGGGTTGGCTACACCTGACTTACATTATAAATATTACAATGTAAACAAAATACACTATATATAGGGCCAGATTGATGGTGCTACAGTTCGATGTTACACCAAGAGTCTAGTTTGAGAAGCCCTGGTTTAGACAATAAAAATGATTACAATTGAATACTCCTAAAATATATATATTAATCAGCTTAAACCTTAGTCATTTTCATTTGATTTAAAAAAGCAATTAATTTGTTCCTAAATTTCTAGAAGATGAAAATTTTCAACTGACAAGTAATATCAATTAATTCCAGTACTGAAATTCTGTTATCGTTCTCATCATTGTACAATGAATGCGATTTATAGCCATAGCCTTCATGTTTCTCTATACACGTATTGACTGAGAATCAATCATACGATCGTCAAGCACAAAACCTATTTAAACTTTTAATACATTCTTAAGCAATAAGAAATTTACAAAGTTTTTTCTCACACAAATGACTGTTTTTACTTCTTTCACTCTGTGCGTATTTATCTATCTGTGTGTGTGTATATATATATATATATCCACTCATTCATTCAATTAGACATACAGACTTTTTGGCGGGGCTTTTGTTAAACAGAGACCATGGAATGATTCGTTGGTTAATATTAGAACGGTTTATTCCTAAGGCCAATTCCTTTTGCTGTGAGTAGAGATCCTTCTAGATGTCCTTGATTATATTACCAAGCAGTACTTGGTAATATAATCAAAATGCCAAAGCGAGGTGAGTAGTTTTTTTTTACAAATATTAAAACAACAGCAAAAAAACATATCATTTTTCATGAGCTTGTGACGAATGTTTTTTACAATGGAACCTCAGATTAGGTTTATCTTTTTTAATTAACCTAGGGTAAAGCTTTACGTAATTTCCAGAGGAAGGAAATTTCAGGATGTGACAAACCTATACGGAACTTTATCACTAACCTTCTGAGACGTCTTTTTTAGGGAAATTTAATTCCCCTACCTATTTCCAATCAGCTCCAAAAAGAGGACAGGGATTCCTTGTTATGCAGATTAGATAAAGTATTTAAGTCAAACGGAATAGTAAAGTAAAAAGCAGTAGGAAGCAGGAAGGTATAATAGTGAAGTTAGAGATTTATTATTGAAGATTTCTAGGTGGATAAATCGCAGGAAGAGCTGAGCTGCAGTGTGGTAAATATTGATTTATAATTAAAGTCTCATTAAAGCTTTATATTAAGAGTGAGATTAAAGTTAAATGCTCAATAGGAATATTATTGAATATAGTTCTGGGATCTCTTATTGCGGTAATCTCTGCGTGATCGATATTCTAATTGTTAATTAATTGGATCATTAAATATTTAAGTTAATTTAAAGGAAAATCCCTTTTAAACCTCATATATCTATTTTAAATTATTTGTTATTAAAAGTCTTTGATTCTATTTTGGAAAGATAACCAAATAAATAAAGTTATTCATTAAAATGTCTACTGGTTCTTATTTGACTCAAAATCATTCTCGTTCTCAAAGTGAGATCCAAGGGGATCTTCACAAGGATAATATTGCCGCGAAATTGTATAGGTTAAATAGAGGACGTTTTATTATGTGGACTATTAAAATATGTACGCCATGTCTACACGGTTATTTAGAGTCATTTTCTGTAGTTTTCAAATGCAATATGTGTTTTATGCTTCTTGATTTAAGCGCCGTGTAGGGCAGCGATGCACGTTAAATCTGTCGAGAGCTGAAACGTCCTCCCGTTGGTGTGGTGTGGTAGTTAGGAGAGGGGGGTGCCAGCTCAGGTGTCGTCCACGTCACTTGACCATGGTTCAAAATTACGTGGTCCGTCGCCAAAAGCCCTCGTGTAGCTGAACAGTGCGACGTTAATATTCAATCAATCAATCAATCAATCTTGATTTAAGCGACAGTATTATTATTGGATAAAGCACAAAATTTCAAGAGACTCCGTTAAGGGTTTCTGTCACATCGTTATGAATTCTACAGTAAGAATTATTTTGCATCAAAAAGAACACATAAACCAAATTATATTCAAAGATTATGTAACAGAATTTTAGAATTTATACTTATTACTTGCTATCACTCATCCGTTTCATTGAGAATTTCCTGATAATGTATAACTATGTATATTTTCTAAGTTATTGGTATTCAAGTTTTAGCATTAAACTTTCGATTGTTAAGGGTGAGGCCTATAAAAACACTTTTATAGCCCTCACCTCTTGATTTAAAAAGAAGATGTGAAATTCTAAAACGGAATAAATTTAATTTTTAATGTCTTGGTAACCACATCCATTGATTTTTCATTCCCACAAATCCCGTTTATACCGAATTCTAAGTTCTTACTCAGTAAAAGAAATAGACTTGTAAAATTTCAAATCTGTTGATCTAATTGTTCAAAAGGGAGAATTTTCTTCTATAACACTCCCGCAACCCTTTTGGGAGTTGATTCCCGCGAAATCCGTTCTTACCGAATGTCTACTCAACAACAGAAATATGGTTGACAAATTTCAAGTCTGTAGGTCTAATGGCTGAAAAAAGGAAATTTTTTCAATAACACAACTTTCCTTCTTCGGAGCTAATTTCCAAAACCGCGCTCTAAAAAGTTGCTAAATCAAAAAATGGGACTATGCAGCAAATATTTCCTAAACATGAGAGCGGAAACAGTTTTCTAGTATTGGCAGCATATCATGACATTTGAAAGGTTTTAGAAATACAAAATCTCTAAAAATAATTTTGAAAATTCGGTTCCGCGGAAACAAACTTACGGCTCCTTTTAAACATCAACGAAGCTCCCTGAAAAATTTTCGATCGATATGATCAACGGTATAGATTTGTATAAGTTCCAAGCAAACATACAAACATTCAAATGTCTTCATAAGATTACAAAAGAGTACGAAGAATTCATTTTCCATTCAGTAAGAAAAAGTACATGACTTGCAAAATATATAAGCGCTGAATCTCTAAGCAATTTTGATTAAAAAATCAAAAAACTGTAATTGCAATATTCTACTCTCCATTAGTTTCTAGAAAAAAACTTGGACACTCTTCTTTCTAGAATGACGTATTAATCAATGAGCAGTTACTACAGCTTTTAAGATGCATTTAGTTCAGTTATATATTCAATACTCTTGCATGCAAGAGATGTATTGATTTCAATTATAAAATCATCACTCTATGACTTTAAAGTGCAATGTATCTTAAAACCCATGAAATGAAAAAGTTATTATCAATAACAAAATTATCTATCGTCAATTACGTGAAAGTTTTTCTTTTAAAAAGTAACTGTTTTTGATTAACAAAACAAATTCATTGTTCAAAACCGATAATCGTGCCATGTTTAAAAATAATAGCTCTTCCCAGTAGAAATTATCAATCTTTTGTGTCGAGAAAAGAAATATTATAATGGTGGTAGAGTAAATGGTTTGGGTTTAAATCAATATGTACCAAGGAAAACATGCAAATGTTCCAAAGCTCATGCACTTTTTTTAAAAAAAATAGTATTGAAAAATAACTTCTTCAACAAAACGAATCGTCAAATAAATTAACCTTTTCCTTAGAAATAAAAAAATTCAACACTATCTAGATTTTTTTTAAAAAAAACAATAATTTTTTTTAATAATTTTTATTCACTTTCGCTATTAAAAACATTCAATTATGGATTTTACTACGCTCTTCAAGGACTGTATATTTCACTAAGCAACTAATTTCTAATGCGAGCTTTAGCTGCTTTTCTTGACGCCAAACAAAATATAGGTTAAAATAAGTTTATTTTATTAAATCAAGCTTCTATATCCTTTGATCGAATAGCATGAGTGTTTTATTATTGATTATATATTAACAACTTCTCTCCATAAGGACTTATTTAACTTAATTAATATACGTCTATAAGGGTAAATAAATCATTCCTTAAGAAGTCGTGTGAAGGAAAAACAGAACGCCTATAGTGTTTCGACGCCTAGTGAGTACATCAGTTAAATGTCAGAGATGCTCAAAATATATTATTTATAATGGTGGCAGGAAGAAAAGTTGTGAAAATGAACAAAATATTGGTGGCGAATTCCAAACCTAACCTTCAAAAAACCCCATTGCATACAGTTTGTTATCTAATGTCTGTAATAGGTACTGTTCAAATTAAAATAACAACATCAAAAACATTCCAAAATAATGGAAGCAATGGAGCAAAGTTTTTAGTAATTTTAGTTCGTATATTGCTTTCTCTTGCATTTGTCATCAGTATGTTCTTCATACATCAGATGATATCTTCAGTAGCCGTAATTGTAACAATGTATGCAACTAACATTTGTGGATTTGCACTTCGTTTTGTCATGCGGAGTAAGCGACGTGAAATAAGTAGCTCCCTTAGTCAGTTATGTAAAATATCATATGCTCTGAATCCACGCAGTGTTATTGGAAACAAGAACATCAATTATTATCTTGCGTTTTTCTTCCTAAATGTCATCGCATATTGTTACGGGATGGCCTACGTTTTCTTCATCCAAGAATGGGAACACTACAAAAATTGTTTGAAACTCCCAATTTTTGGTGTCACATTTGAAAATAATGAAGCCTGCTTAGTTTTCATTTTGATATGTACTCTCTTATCAGTGATGAGTGGTGGGTCAACATGTGGTGCAACTCTGTTATTGTGTGACGGTACCTATCGAACGCTAAGCAACGTGATCAGATCCTACCGAGTTGTTCTAACAAAGAAGTTGAAATTGCATCATTTATCTGCTTTCATACACACCGAAATCAAAGCCCTTAAAACAATCGTCTCGGTCGTTGAAACCGTTGACCGGGCGTTGAATATGTGTGCCCTTTTGCAATATTGTATGTTCACTTCTTTAATCTTCATCACCATTAGTGCTGCCATTACGAATGAGAAAATTCTTCGTACCAATGTAGTCATTGGCTTTCTCGTCTGGAACTTCGTGTCTGCCTTGCTTTTGTTTTATGGAATTACTATGAGTGGATCTAATGTTCACGAAGAAGGAGAAATATTGAAGAAAATTGGCTTAGAATGCTCTAGTGAGATGTTTTTCTTGAATGAGAAAGACAAATCATTTTTAGCTCTTTTCTTATTCTTGGGCAATCTTAAGGATCTGAATTTGAGAGTGACTGGAGGTGACATGTTCGTGATTGGAAAAAGCCTATTTTTGTCAATGACTAACTCATTGCTAACTTATGGTGTCATCCTGTATCAACTAAATTGACATATGAAGATAGATTTTCTCGAAATATACCACGAAATTTGGAGCAAATATGTATGATGTTTAAATGGATTATTGTAGTATATCCTAGTTTTTTAAATCCGTAAATAAAAAAGACAATTGATATTTTTGTGACATGTAAAAAAAGGCTTAAATTACAAATATGAGACAAAACACTGAAAGTAGGTAAACTTTGAAATTTTTTATATCTTGGAACTGAATGTGATACGCCACAAAGTTTAACATGCTTTTATATGTGCTTGGTATTTCACACTATTATTTATATTAAACTGAAATCTTTCCTTTTTTGTGTGTGTACTGCAGTGTTTCTCAAAGTGTGGGGCGCGCCCCCTGGGAGCGCGATGACCCTACAAGGAAGGCGCGAGCGTATCGAAAATTTAAAGATTTTTTTTTAAAAAAATAAAAGGAAAGAGAAGTAAAACAAAATGCTTTCTTCCATAATAAAAAAAAATACACACAACAACACTGACATAATTTATGTTTATTATCTGGCTTTTTTCCGTCATCAAATAGCTATCTTTGATCCCAAAACCAAATTAAAGAAAAAAAAAGCGTTTTGTTTTATTTGCTGTATTTCCTCAATGAGAGATTTTTTTTATTACGTTTTAACATAAAATATTACTCGTTAAAAGAAAAAACGAAACCCAGACCCTGAGAAAAATTCTAAGAAGATAAACAATTCACCACTGTAATTATTATTGAAATACTGTACATTAGTTGTAGAAAAAGAAAAGGAAGTCATGATTCCCTTTTCAGCCAGGCTGCATAGTACGTTTGCTAATCATTTGATTGACCTTCAATCTTATGGTATGGTTATTATCAATATGAGTTCCCTCCCATCTTTTATGCGTTTGCTTTTCGCTTAGGGAAATTGTAAATAATTGAGTTTTTGCGATATTTGGAAAAGAATTGATTGGTTTAACATTTCTGTAGGATAATTGAAAAGTGTCTGATTTGCGTCCTTTATTATGGTCTTGTACTTTTGAATCATTTTAGTTCAGTTTTATTGGATTTTTCTCAAATCATCAAAGAATTGAATAGCCCTTGAAAGAAGGTAAGTATACTTTCTATAAATTAAAATATTCACTAGAATTCCGATTTGTATCGTGTACAGTAAAAATAATTCTAAACAAATGATTGGGGTGACTGAGTCCCCCGCACTACCATTGATGTTAGTATCGAGTACGCGCCTGCTTCCGGGTTAAAACATTTTGAAGTCTTCTCGCTTTAAATATGTTAAAAAGTAACACAATTATTCTTCATCGGAATTTTATATTCTTTTTCATAATTTAACATTAATTCTAAATGCTAATTGTGTGAGGTTCAAAATTACAGTTCTTTTAAACAGTTATTTACAATTATAGCATTTATCTAAAAAAAAATATTTTACATTTTTGTATACAATGTCGTGCACACAGTTTTACTCTCCTTACAGTTCAGCTATTATATAAAGAATAATGTTTTATTTTTTTAAAAAAATGAACTCGTGCAAAGAGTCGGTGTTGCAGCCAGTATACGTTTGATGTATCAGTACTGAAGAAGGTATTTTATAAATAATTTCTTATTACTGAATTAGCCGAGTGGTATAGGTATCGGATCGTGGCTTGCCTTGTCACGAGTTCGAGCCCAGTACCACTAAAGACCCGCCGTGTAGGGCAGCGATGCACGTTAAATCTGTTGAGAGTTGAAACGTTTTCCCGTTGGTGTGGTGTGGTAGTTAGAAGAGAGGGGTGCCAGCTCAGGTGTCATCCACGTCACTTGACCATGGTTCAAAATTACGTGGTCCGTCGTCAAAAGCCCTCGCGCAGCTGAACAGTGCGACGTTAATATTCAATCAATCAATCTTATTACTAAATTAAGAACAAGTTTAATAATTATTAAGGACTTCCACGGGCTTGTCTTGTAGAGGAAAGTTTTTCAAAGGAAGGTTTATAATATCAGAAATTGACACTTAAAGAGTTATTTTTCTATATTTAGCTGAGATCTATATTTTATCTTCAAGGCATCCACTGCAGAAAATCCGGTTTGAAAAAGGTAGGATGTTGAAAATGGTAATAGTATACGAAGTGCTTTTGTTTTCAGTACAGATAATTCCTCATCCACCTCTACCCCAAATTCAAAGAGCGATTTATTACAAAATTGCCTTTTAATTTTTCACTGGATGTGAAATCTATGAAGATTTCTTCTTCGGAAGTTGAGAGCCCTTCTGGAGTATCTTGAAATAGATCCCTAATCCACTCGTAACTTGCTACCAAGCTGTCCTCATCCAGAAAATACTTTTTAAAATTCTTTGCCAACATAGCTAAATGATTTTACATGTTTTAAAAACAACTTTCACATGTTGTTCTACAGATTTGTAAGTTTTAACACATATTGAGCTAGGGATTTTTTTCATCATTTACTTCAGTAGTGGTAAATCCAAAATTTAAGTATTTTTTAGAAGATCGCCTTGATTTAATTTTCGGAACCATGCTCGTTCGTCTGTGTACTTGTTGATTCTTTATTATGGTCGAATGTTTGCTTACGATTTAAAAATGTATGTATGATATTGTTTTAATCTGCTGCCGTAAATACTTAATTACCGTGAATTACAATTAACGTGGAAATTTAAAAAAATGTACATTCAAGCTAGATTCGGTAGCTATACGAGTATCGAGTCGACTAAAACTGACTGGAATTGTACGAGGAAAAGCATTTTTACGTGTTTTGCGCAGACGTCCGATAGGTTGCCCAGACTCACGCAAACGTTCCCTATAATGCCAGATGTGATGGATATGATAGAGAGCGACATTGACTAGACTATTTTTCTAATGACATTTGTACTTCGAGAAATGAATGCTGAAGGAAATAAATCTTTAATTAAATACATCATTTTGCAATCTGTTCCAATTTAAAAATTAGAGAAAGAAAAATAACATAATTCTAAGTAATATATATTTTAAGTAATTTTCTGAAAATATATATTACTTAAAAGTTACATATACACAAAATTTAATATACTTATCGTATTAATTTGTACGGTTTATAATTAAGATCGTATTGTAACTTTAGCGTCTCTCTCTCAAAGTGCATTTTTATTGCAGTAAATACATTATTGTTGTACAGGGGGGCGAGACAAAAATTATGATTGAAAATTGGGTCGCCAGTATTGAAAGTTTGAGAAACACTGCTTTTAATGTATGAGTGGTGCACAGAGTATTTTATGACAAATTAATTAATAGGAAATTAAGAATAAGTTTAATAATTATTAGCTACTTCCATGGGCTTGTCTTACAGAGCAAAGTTTTTGAAAGGAGTTTTAAGATAAGAAATTGACCCTCTAAGTTCATCTTCTATATTTAGCTGATATCTATATTTTGTCTTCTAAGCAACCACCGCATTTTGTAATATGTTCCAATTTAAAAATCAGAGAAAGGAAAAATAACTTAGTAATTATCCTATTACTTAACTTTTTTTTTGCTTAAAAGTAACATATACAAAATTTAATACTTATGTCATGAATTTGTACGGTTTATAATAAATATTGTTGCTTTATTGTAAAAGTGCATTATTATTGTATTCAGTAAATTATTATGTATAAGGGGGGGCGCGATAAAAATTGTGATTGAAAAGGGGGGCGCCAGTATTGAAAGTTTGAGAAGCACTGGTGTACTGTAATAACTATACATTTAGATTTAAGGTCTAGTAACGTGGATTTTTTTTGGAAATATCAATCATAATGCGCAGAAAAATTCTATTTTATTGTAAGAATTTAAGGCAGATATTAATCACTTTTTAAAAAATATTATCTAACTGTCTGTTTTAACTCAGGAAGACCTTGCACGCGTCAATCGCTGCAGAATGCATTTACATTTGCAAATGAATTCCAAAATAAACTAATTAAACTGTATAACTTTGTGTCGTCGTACCTTCAGAAAATCTGCCACTTGACCATGGTTTAAAATTACAAGGTCCATCGTCAATAGCCATAGAATTACTTTACAGTTCGCCGTTAAGATATTTAAGTACTATAGCAGCCTATTGGCGACATTATATTAAAGTGTTGCCAATTCAGCGCGTACGACACATAGGAAATCGGGTTTGCCAATTTGGTGAGTTATATATAGAGAATTGACGATTGTTGCGATAATACGTAAATACCGACGTTATATAATAAACAATCCCCCTCACTTACTTCATAAAATCGGTATTTTTATTGAAAATGTTTCAGTGATATATATGTCTTAAGCATATAAATAAATGTAGAAAACTAGCTAGCTAGTTTTTTAGAAAACTAGTATTTTTTGATACTCAAAACGTTTCAATTCGTTTTTACAAATGAATATTTCTAAAAATAAAAATAAGCTTTAACCTTAATCATTCGCCTTTCATTTAAAAATGTAATAGATTTTTTTTATATTTTAAAAAGATGAAAATTTTGAATTGACTACTGAAGTTAAATAACTCAAACAATTTTATTTTCTGAAATGTATTTGTTTCCCTTTTTATAAAACTCATTATATCACATATCATTACATATACCAGCATAAACAGATTTCATCTAAGAATCAAAATGAAAAAACAAGTAGCTATCAGTTTCGATTGAATCGACTTTTCACACATGAAAATTCAACTGTACGTGTGACTTAAAGATTTTACTAAGAAAAGGCGATAGAAGACGGAAAAGTTTCTCTTAAATAAGATAATTAAATATTTCTGGCTAGATAACAAAAACAAAGCCATGAAGCTATTCATTTTGTATTCATAATATTTTTATTATGAAGTCTTTAAAGGTAGGGGGAGCTGAACAATATCCCTCTGATTCAACAAAATTCTTAATTATTTTCAAATTATATTATCAGTACTTTATCGTATTGAACAATATCAGTTGAAACTAACCACATTTGAGTTTTAATCTCATTAAGCACTCCACAAAACAATTCTAGAACAGTTTTAAATTTGATGTGTTGCCTGGCCTTAACTCTAGAGAAAATCTTCCATTGAAGTAAATCAAGAGATTTTCACTCAGCCCCTAGATGTGAAATTTAACAATTTAGATCAAATCGTACAATTTTAATAATTGCTATGACAAAATATTCATATATTTTTACTTCTATTCATCCACAAAAAACATTGAGTTCGGAAAAAGCATTTTCTAATAATCCAGAAAACATTTCAATGAGACTAAAAATGTGGCGTTGAGATTAACTAAAATGAGAACTAAAAATGAGATATGAGACAATGATTGGATATATATAATAGATCAATATTTTTTTAACATTGATTTTGTTTTGGGCACTTAAGCTAATTGAACAATTTTGAATAGTGATTTGTCTAACAATCGATGTGCAGAAAAATGAATTTTGTAGCGCATTAATTCAAACTGTTTCTCTTCTCGACGATTGAAGAGTGAGACATTAGTTGTAATTTTGTCAACTTAACTCAGCAACACCATGTGTTATGCTGCATGCTTTTAATTTTCTTTTTGTTTGATAATTGGCTAAATTCAAGAAGGTCACATGATAAATGCAATCACGTCTTCTCCATTGAATTCAAAACTGACATTGTACTTGTTGTTCTACTTGTAAAATTAAGATAAAATTTCAGATCTGGTTATTTGATAAAGATGTCCAAATATTAAAAAAAAATTCTACAAAAAGTTTTTCAAAATTTAAAAAACGACACTTTTATTAAACGTGTATTTTTAAATCAAGCGCATTTCATTTACCAATGTGTATTATTATTGTTTACGAATACGAATCTAAGCCGCACTTTTTTTCCAATGTTAATACTACTGAAAATTTGGTGTGGCTTAGAATCAAAGGGGAAAAATTGTTGGATAGGGTATTTAGAGCAATTACAAGTTCAAGAATGTATTTAAAAGTTTTTAATACTAATAAAATAACTAATTATTCATTTCTTATTAGTTTTCAGTTTAAATTTATTTTAATTTCATAAAATCGGTTTTCGATCAATCATTTTACATTAATTTTGATTTTTCACAAAATCTTGCTCATAATTTGGGGTGCGGCATAGAATCGATGGTGACTTACGATTCGAATAAATACGGTACATACGTTTTAAAAGAATCTGTAAAATGCAAAAATTAGCAACAGCGAAGCGCATGAACTGATTGCCTGGAACACGTGGTTGAATTTATCATGTGATTATGCCTTCACATAAATTTATGAACCAATTGGCTGGAAATACGTGTTTGTAGTTATCGTGTGACTATGACGTCACATGAACTTAACTAATTGCTTTTTTTAAATAGATTTATTAATTTTATTGATCTTCCATTTTTTCAATAAAAATTTGCGTTTAAAAACAACATCGAAGAATAACTTAATCAGGTATAGATCCTATTTATTAACGAGTAATACATAAAATAGACTTTACATGGTCTTTTGATAACAAATGATATATTTTACAAAAAAAATCTCTCTTTAAGTCTTTTGGACGTATTTTATATGATTGCTTGCTGACATGATATGACTTCTCGGATTACTGAAGTTTTACATCATAATCTGTTCTTAAAAGCAGTATTACTGACCAGAAATTGTAAGGCTGCACTTATGAAGGCGGGAGGATTATCACTGTGCACAGTATGTTTTGCATTGTCGATACCAATAAATATAGCATTAGGAAAGCACTTGTTAATTTTATCCGAATCTAATGATCTGGAAAAAAAAAGGGAGATTATTTTTTTCATCAAGAATAAATCAAAAATTGAAAAATAAATTCAATAATCACAATATAAAGTTTAACTAGGATTCTCATGCCCTCTTAATTCACATAAGTAGAAGTAATATTTGATTTCTTAAGGCAGGGATGGCGAATCAGTGGCACGCGTGCCATTGTTGGCACAATATTTTTGGCACGCCAGTCATCAAAATATTTCAAAATTTCAAAGTTTTCTTTGAAGTATTGCGAACAAACGCGAGTGATCGGTCACGAGGTGGCGGGGAGCACCCACGTTTGTTATTGTCTTGCCTTAATTACGTCGTAGACTACACTTGCTTAGGATGTAAAGTTTGTCTACGCATAGCATAGTCAATCTCATTGACACAACTGTACTGAAAAGTTTATCCGCGTTGTATTTACGATTTTTAACCGCTATTTAATATGGCTAGTTCAACAAAAACAACAACAACAAAAAAAAAAATGCAAGATAGCTAGTGTAACAGAGAATTTCAAATTTGATGAGCCGAGAAACATGGCATTATATTAATAAAGGCGGCAAAGCGGTGTTTTTTTATGTTATGGAATATGGTATGCAGAACATCGTCTGTAAAACGATATTTTGAAACAAGTCACAAATCCCCTTGTCAAAATGAATGAGCCACAGCAAAAATAATTAATTACTTAGAAACCATTTCGCAGATCACTCCAATTCGATATGCATTCTGCTAAAAGTAACATTTTACAAATCTAATGTAAATTATTTATCATCCGCACACAATGTGCAACAACAGAAATCACACTAATGTTACTTTAATTTGTATTGCACATTTAACTAAAACATTAAAAACAATACAGTGCAGAAGGTATTTTTTGTAGTAAATACAGTTTTGTGTTGATAGTATTTAGTTTTATTATTTTCCCAAATTATTTAACGGCACGTCTATACCTCGTTAAACATTTCTTTAGAAAAAATGGCACATTGATCCATAATGGTTCGCCACCCCTGTCTTAAGGGATGTAGAACTGTCAGTGAAAATTTCATTGATACAAACAATTATATATAAAAGTGAGTTCAAATATTGTAACTGAATGACACGATAATCTTAGATCACCCTTAAGTTGTTTTCTCATCATTTAGGTTTACTTTTCTTTCAAAATGAAAATCATAAAAGTTATATAATCTTTTCAATTACATCTCTCAATAACAATTAAAAAATATTGGATATAACACAAAGGTCCCCAATTACATCTCAAAACTATTAAAGATGTATTATAATGGGTCTTCTAAAATAATTTTATATCTAATATATATTATAAATGCGAAAGTTTGTATCTTTGTGGGTTTTTCACGCAAAAATAACTGAATGGATTTTAATGAAACTTTACAGTATTATAGCTTATACATCAGAATAGCACATAGGCTATAATTTATAGCATACACTATAATTTATAAAGATATTGTATGAAGTGTCCAAAATATAACGATATTTGTCAAGTAAGTAGGAAAACATTCAGCCATCTGCGAGCAATTCTAGCTTGCGCTGCAAAAAAGCCCACGTCAGCATATATCTATCTTTTGTTTGTGAAAGAACTTTTTTTTTTGTTTTGGCTACGCAAGGTGCTCGCTTCTAATTAATTCCACTGATCAGCATAATGCCTATTTTTTTTATTTCAGAATAAAATTAAGTTTTGAAGGGAGATGTTGTTATAAATCTCTCTTGATTTTAATGTTTTTTATGATTTTATTATGCACATTTGGTAGTAAGAAATTGATTTTTTTCCAAATAAATGCTTTTATCAGTTCTGATACTTAAAGTAAATAAACTTTCTCTTTCACACTGCATCATTTGGACAAATTTTCAAAATTTGTGTTTGTGATTAGTAGTTAATTATAATGCTATAATTTTAATTGAATAGGCAGATATATATATATTTATTTTTATACTGAAAAACGCAATAACTACTGTGTCCAAAATATAACGATATTTGTCAAGTAAGTAGGAAAAAATTCAGCCATCTGCGAGCAATTCTAGCTTGCGCTGCAAAAAAGCCCACGTCAGCATCTATCTTTTGTTTGTGGAGAAACCCTTTTTGTTTTGGCTACGCAAGGTGCTCGCTTCTAATTAATTCCACTGATCAGCATAATGCCTATTTTTTTTATTTCAGAATAAAATTAAGTTTTGAAGGGAGATGTTGTTATATATCTCTCTTGATTTTAATGTTTTTTATGATTTGTTTGTGATTAGTAGTTAATTATAATGCTATAATTTTAATTTAATAGGCAGATATATATTTATTTATTTTTATACTGAAAAACGCAATAACTACTGTACTGTATTTTTTGGAGTATGAGAGTGAGAGAATATTAATGTCGCACTGTTCAGCTACACGAGGGCTTTTGGCAACGGATCACGTAATTTTGAACCATGGTCAAGTGACATGGACGACACCTGAGATGGCACCCTCTTCTCCTAACTACCACACCACACCAACTTAGAAGGAATATTCTACCAATACTTAGTAGGAATATTCTTTGAAATCTACTCTTCCAAGATATATGGCAGCACGGGTTCCATGATGAGTATTTTAGCGGAAAAAATAGTTTGTCAAAATTTTAGTGTCTTATGTTTTTGTATGTTAATGAAGACCTTAGAAAATGATTTGACTACTTATTTTAAGTGAATGGTACATATAATTAATCTTACAGTGGAATATCTTTAATTAATTTATTAGCTCTAACGGATTAAATTTTCCCAAGTGGAGTATTTTGTTTATGTATATCCCTTAATTTGTAAATGTAGTGATCCAAAAAAAAATATTGTATGAAAAAAACTGCAGTAAATCATAATGCGGTTGGATAAAGTATTAAAGTGCATTTCTCCCCTACACGGCGGGTCTTACAAAGCTCTAATAAAGCTCGAGCTACGAAAGTAGCTAAGCAATTGCCAACTTGACTCTATCGTTAACATTTCGCTGTTTTTCATTGAATCGCCATTATAATTTAAGAAACGGTGTTGCTTGCGAATATTACAATTTTAAAATAAAATAAATACAACAGAAAGTAATATTAATGTATTACACTTTCAGATATAAATTCTTTACACTACTTTAAGCGTTCATTACGCAAAACTTTTAACAATGTGTTACTTTTGCTGAGCAGAGATCAACTTAGGGAGGTATTTTGAAAAATCGACCCTCAAGAGTGTTACGAGGAATTATAAATAAAAAAAATCCTTTTTATCAGCTATTAGATCTACATACTTAAAATTTAACAAAGGTGTTTTTTTCTTTCTTTTTTTGTTTAGCTGAGATATGCAAAAAGCTTTTTTTTTTTTTTTTTGTTTAATTTGCAATTCACATAAAATTAACTCATTAAAACTTCTTTTTCCTTCAATCTGAGTTGTTTAATTTTTCATTTCACCCGTGCGAAGAACGGGTATACCAGCTAGTTATTTCATAATTTTGCTTCTTTACACATGTTTCTATACTTTTACAACATTGTGTTTCACTACTCAACATAAGAATAGGTCCTTCGGTAGCCTAGTGGTTAGAGCATCGGACTCCAGACCGAAAGGCCTGGGTTCGATGCCCGATGTTACCAAGTACACACGGAGTACGTGCTCGTTAAATCAGTGAGTCCAAAGATCTTGTGGCAGTCGCAGCAGAAACCACGGGTGCGGGGGGACTGTGAAATATATCTCCTTTCCCTCCAGTTTCCTGCCTAAATTGTGAACGTGGAGATAGGTGGTGTCACCATCTATCGTGTAGAAGCCTAACCTGTCTCAGGTTATGGCAACATTCATTCCTTTCCTTCGGGAAGGACTCAACAACAACATAAGAATGAACTTTTTTAAGACGTCATGTTACAATATCTGCATAAAATGATCGACGCATATCGTTCAGAAATAACAATAACATATCCACTCAAATGATTCGAGCATTTAACAAAGAAAAAACTGAAGACTAGAGACAATCAACCAGTTTTTGAATTAAATGTATGTTCACCGAATATCAAAAATTCAAACTTGAACTCATTTTCAGATTCAACTCAACTCACAAATTTCATTTAATTTCGTGGTTGTAATATGTACGTTTGTCTATTATACAGTGCTTTAAAATTTAAAAATATTCCATAAATATGTCCTTTAGCATTACAATGTAGGCTGAAGAGATACTACAGGAATCGGCAACCTATGGCACGTGTACCACATGTGGCACGCGTTACGGTGCTCAGTGGCACTCTGCACTACTCAACAAATTTGTCAAATTTTGAGTCGATGAAAGTTGGTTGATGAAGGAGGTGGGTAAAGATCGGCCTTTTTCACCCATCGGAAAATTCATATAATGTATTTTTTTTAACACTGTACTGTCAATCAAAATGAAAATGTTAGGTTTTTTTTCGAAAAACTCTTTTAGTAAATAAAGAAAACAGGGAAAAAATAGCAATGTTAAACTATTTATAACAAAGGCCTTCGATTATATTTCCGTCTCGCTTTCTCTGGCTGAATCGTCACTGGACCATCCAGTAGCAGCGTCTTGTAGTGTATCAGCATACCCAAAACTTTGTGTCTGATAGTGATTATGGCGCCAGTATCCCAAGTACCAAAGTACAGATGCAACATGTGCACAGCAGCCAAAAACTCTAGCACCAACTTTGCACTGACAATAATATTCAATGTTTGGATTATGACCTATACCTGTTCTTATCCATAAGCTATACACTTTGGAACTTGTGTGCCATGATCTCAACTGGAGTCTAATTACAGAGGAATCTTCTCGATTTACGGAAAAAGAGTACAGCCCCGATTTATTAAGGGGCTCATGATTGTATGATCGGCTTTGCTTAAGCTGATATATAATAAGAGTTAAATATCGTAGCTCCTTCCATGTTAATCGGGGAAAACCTGGAAGATCAGAGTCACTTAAGAGGACTCGGTACCCTTTGAGCAACTTTATTTATGTATTTAAAAATTATATTTTAGCATTTTATACAATGTTTCTATTCAAGAAAATGATACGAGATGAAATTTTTCACATATTCTTCACACAATTTTAAAATTTTAAATTCCTTGAAGAAAATTTGGAAAATTTTAAATTCCTACTCCTTTTGTAAAAATTAATTTTTTGACCTGAAATTTTTTTATAATATTCTTATGGATGTTCTAAACAACTTTAGGGATCTATTTTACAATAACTTTATTCGTTTTCGAGAAAAAAAATAAAATGTTGATATACAGGCTAAAAATCAACGCAAAAGCCAACATGTCTTACATTTTATTTTTTTAAGAAAAAAGTATTCAGTTTATAGCAAAATGGATCCCTAATTTTATTACATGCTTTATTTTTAACTCGCGGGAAAAAATGGAAGTGATTGGTAAATAATTGTCGAATGAGTAGCATTTTGAATGCACTAAGGTTTCGAAAAACAGAGAAAAACCACTTTAAAGTTTATAATTCTGAAAAAATAATTATTATACGCTTATTTAAACTTAAAATACCACTTTAAGATATTAGTTATACTTTTTTCTTTAAAATAATTGCATTTTCATATTTTTCAACCCACACATTTTTATAAATGATCAACTTTTAGAGAGTACTAATTGCACAAGAAAATTCAAGAGAAACGTTAAAAAAAAAAAAATTCTGTCACGACAGAAATTTTAGCTGTTTTTCTTTTTATAATATTAAAGTATTACATTTGTATGAAAAATATATCAGGAATAAGAACTGAAATTATAAAATTATTAATATAAAATGCCTTAATTTAAAAATTTTACATGCACACATTTCACAAAGAAAAAAAATGATTGTATGTATTTCCTCGGAAATATTCTGCTTTATATATTACACATTCTTTTTTTAATGTTATTATTTCTTTTTATAAAATAGATTTTTTTTATCAAAATGCTTTTTTTAGCTTTTATTCCAAAAAGGGGAAGTGGCTGAATTGCCTAATTTGTTTTCAAATGAAGTTTTATTCAACTTCTAACTTTCCGACATGCACAAATGATTTATCAATCGAAAGATAATAATGCAAAGAATAATATTAAATGAAAATAAAAAAAACGATACGTCTGTGATTTTGGGGGTACCAAGTCCTCTTAACAAAGTCCATATCGCCCTTTTTCTTGCCCAGCCATTTTCTTAATAAGGTAATTAGCCTTCTTCACTAAATCTAGCATTCGTTGGGCAATTACATTGTCTTCCTTAATATTGTTGTCTTGCTGGGTGGAAAACATTAAGAATTGCACAGACGATTTTAACATAATCTCCAATGTATGGCATTTGGACATTTGGGATAATATTGTTTAAAGCTCTCCAACTCTTGAGTTGGTCATTTACTTCTTCAACTATCCAACGAATTGATGTCACCAAACGTGTCTCCTTAGCATCTTCTGTAGGAAACTGTGCTTGTTTGTCCAGGAATGCAAGTATTTTAAGTACTATGTCCATTTCTTTTAAAAGCTCCAAACAGTCTGACCAATTTGCAGACAAGCTATTTTGTTTCGTATCACATCAACGCGCTCAATGCACCAAAACAAATAAATGTCGGTTTAAAAGCCTTATTATTGTAGTATTTAAGAGACCAAAAAATATAGTGAAGCTTAAAGCGCTTAATAGTTTTTTTTAATGAAAGTTTGAAAAAGCGTTTAAGTTAACAAAACTCAACGAATTTGCCAAGTTTAATAACTTTTTTAAGTGACTTGCTATTTTTTTTATTTACTATTTTAGAACAAAAGTAAAGATCAATACCTAAAGTTCACATACATATAATAATATAGTTCCAATAAATACTTTTGATTTTCATGACTATGATAGGCTAAAAAAAGCCGATCTTTAGTTATCTTTGTAATGGACCTTATTTGAGAAACATTTTCAGAATTATGGACATTTACGGAATTACAAAAGTCAGAAAGATAACTAAAGATAAATTTACAGCTATTTTGTAAATTATTGCAAGTCATTGCGGGAGATATTTAATTGTTTGAAGAGAGAAAATGGTATGTACTCTGCTTTCCGCTTTTGGTTTAACGTATCTAAGTAAAGTATTTTTCCTCATATGAAAAATATTTCGAGTCTGCAAAGAAATTGTTTGACAACTGAATGCTCCATGTCAAATTAAAAGTCACAAATTATACCACTGATTTTGTGGTATGATAGAAGAGCGGCGTAATCCCTAGGTTAGCATTAAAATTTTTATTTATCTTTTTATTTAACTATAATAAAGGGAAATACTTATATTTTATGTCGTGTGTTTCTTATTTTAATATGTGTATTCTTATTTTAATATATATATATATATATATATATATATATATATATATATATATATATATATATGTGTGTGTGTGTGTGTGTGTTTAAAAATACATAGTATATGTACAATTTTTATTTTTGTTGAAGAAATAGATATATTTTATGATGTTTATTTTTATTTTAAGAAATATCTTTAAATGATTCAAAATTAATATGTTACAAAAATGTAAATATTTATATTATTGATCTCTATTCTCCAACTATGTATACATTAATGCAGAAATAGAGTTGTTTCAAAAACGTCCTACTGTGTAGCACACTAAATCCTATCAGTAGATTGGTTTAGCACGCCACAGCTAAAAATATGTCATAAAATCCATCTGTTTAATATAAAATAGGGCCACCTTTCGCCTTCAAAAGCTTTAATAACGATTAGTCTTTGACTCCACAAGGTGGTGATAGGTAGTTTGAGATATCTGGTACAAGCACTAAGCAATTAGTCCTGAAATTCCTGTACATTACAAGGAGGTAGCATAGCATCACATATTCAGTTTACCAGGTGAAACCTCAAATGCTCGATTGAATTCATATGGCTTGAAATTCGCCAATATGTTTCTCGAACTACTCCCTGATGATTTGGCCTTTATGATGGAATACATTATCCTGTTGATTATCAGCATCAATACCTGCCCGGAAATGATAAGAAGAGGTTCACTAGGTCTGTAATGATACTCATATAACGCACAGACTGCATGGACTGTACAATGGGAAAGATAGATCCTAATGCATCCCATAAAACATTGTCTACACCATTATACCTTTAGCATTGCCTTGTAATTGACCAACTGTGCTCTCGGATTCTCGCCAGGATTTCCATTGAAAAATGACATATTTTTGCTTGCCCACAGGGACGTCTTAAAACATGGACCAGGGCCTCACCCTCACAGGGGGGCTCGTTTTCTTCTCGACTCTATCCTAATACGATCATGATCCGGTCAAGTATTATTCCCGTACATATTCTCCGATACACAGAAAATTTCAAACTACATGTCAACTAACAAAAGTTGTAAAACTGTATAGTTATGTGATGACCGTTGTCCATGTCTAGGCCTAGACCTAATACTATAAACAATCATGCAACTCATTTAGTCAAAATGCGGCCACCGGTCGAGACGGTTTTTGCCTAGGTTTTTGAGATTGTGAGTCGTGCTCATTTATTTGTTTCAAATTACCGTTTGAACTAGTATTTGACAATATACTATCTACTTTTAAATATCTCAGGTAGGTCATACTTTTGCATAGGTGCCTAGGGCGCCAAAAAATCTTCTCTAGGCCCAGGAACTCAAAGAGTCTTAAGACGTCCCTGTTTGCTTATCAATGTTACTGACTAGTAAACATGGTTCGTCGGACCAGGCAACTTTCTTCCATTTTCCATGCCAAGGTTCCTTGGTCCATTATAAGCGCTGTTGGCGATGACGTACTGCCAGTGCACAAACGCGATTCCGGCACCGGCTGCGTAAGCCCATACTCAACAATGTACACTTCACTGTGTGTTGAGACACCCTATCTATTTAAAGTTGCTTGTGATATCAACCGTTTTAGCGGTTCGGTTATGGTGAACAATCCGTAGCAGTCTCCACTGTCCTTTGGAATTAACGCGTCAGGGTGGATAAACCAATGGCCGGTCGTTTTACCATCTATAAACCGGTTTCGATGAGTACTCACCATGGTTCTTCATTGACAACCCATTAAACGCACAATTTTCCAAAATCGATGTTCCCATGCGCCAAGCCATAACGATTTTACCTTTATCGAAATCCCATAAATCAGGTTCTTTGCCCATAATATCACTAAACTCTAGGTGTGGAAACAGTGCATGTTCCTGTACCGTGATATTGATCTGCGTGAGGTGTGCTCGTAATGTAATTTGAAAACGAACTATGAAACATATTTTAAGAGCATACAAGAAAAATTAAGACTTCAGACACAAATGAGCAGGATAAAAATGCATCCTTTTTCATATAAAATAACGAAATCAGAATACATAAAATATTGGAGATATTTTCACGTTGAAAAATGTTCCAATTTGAAATAATATTAATATTATTTAAAACTACACGAAGTCAGTTATAAGCGTCAAGTTAAAAATGTGACTAACGTAATTCGTTTTTCCCCCTTCTTCCCCGCCATAAAAGAAAATATTTGCAATATTTTTAAAAAACATTCTGAGTATTACAAGCAGATTAATTAATTTTTAGGTAAAATATTCTATCATACGTACACTTGAAAAGGTGACTGATTTCCGTAAATAAAGCAGGCAGGTCCAGAGTACGTGCCATGAACTTCTTTCATTGTACCTTCTGGATTCATTAAACTTTTCTCCAACGCTGCCATATTGGCTTTCAAGGAAAGGCGTCCATCCGGAGTTCTTCTCAAAGCCATGGTGGACTTATCTACTTTACTTGGTGTATGAACATTTGCCTGAGAAAAGAGCAATATTTTAATTTTTTAAAATGTGACTATTATGAACAGCTTTTGATTTGCACAAATTAGGATCAACGTGAGTTAAAATCTACACAAGTTAGGTCATTAATGAAAATAGAGTCGCTTCTAGAGTTGGTAACAAAAAACATTCAAGTGATGGAGAGAGCTTCGAAAAATGTGGATTATTTTATTTTCAAGCCATCAAAGCTCAACATATTAAATTTAGCACACAAAACATTATTTAGAAGTTTTTAAATAATAAGACACTCTTATTAACTTTCAGAAGTTACATTGCCACTAGATAAAACTGTGATTGCTATTAAAAGGGAATTAGATCATGGTATATTATAATTAATGTAGTTTATTGATTTCTAAAACAGAATCTTCCAAATTACGGAATCTGAATTTGTTTCGAGAATTATATATAGAACTGCATCAATATCTTACATTCCGAATTTCATTTGAATCAAATAATTGGTTCTGGTGATATTTGGGGAAAACTACTAGATTACTTCAGCGCAAACGATTCATAATAATGACGACATTTCTTAGTAATGAGAAATAAATAGATGGATAGTTACGATTTTTAAAACTCACAAATGGCTCTTCAAACAACGCGAATGTCTGATCGTAATGTTAAAATGGAATATTGTGTGGGTCTAAAGAACCTTTGTATACACATAACAAAAATATATTAATAATTTATATGTTACAATTCATCTTCCTTTGTAACTCTTTTGTTCCTTACAAAATGCTCTGGTAAGTAAGGAAAAATGTATTGTCAAAGGTTTGAGACACTCATTTTATACAAAAATATCAACTTTTTTAAACCGTAAGGATCTATGGACTGCACCTTATGGCAACCTGACTGCGAGGTATGCGTATGCGCAAGTAGAGCAGGTGAGTATTCTACGTTGTGTCTCGAAGAGGTTGATAAGCTCCGCAAGCGAGCTATGTATACTGTGGAAATTTTACGTGTGCAAGGGGCAGGTGTGATAGATTTCATCAAGGTCCATTTTTGTCGTCTCTGAATATGTAACCAACTCAGAAATTTATTATTATTCTAAAATCTGTGCAAACTACAATGTAAGTCTGTTTCTTTACGTGTTGTTATATTTGTAAAAGATTGATGCATATATATATCGCACATGCTATCTTCTTTGATTCTGGGATATTCACGACGTCACAACCCCAGATCTAAAAGTGTTATGCGCAGATTTTTACGAAATGTGAAATTTAGGCTTCTTTTAAGATAAAGCGTGAAAAAAATCGGATAACATGAATGAAAAATTCTGTTTCAGAAAATAAATTAGGTTAATCAAATTAATTTCTTAATCCATTAAAACATAACTGGTCATCTTTATGTCTTTAACATTGTACCAATTTTATCCAATCACGATGAAAATTACAATGTTCCATTTTTTTCTTTGATGGCTGTACTAAAAAATGACTTCATATATAAAAAATTATCATGAAAAATGTATCCGTAAAAATCGATAAATTTGCCATTAGAACCATGAAAAAGACATTTTTGAAGTAAAACAATTATATTTAGATCCAATGGGTACTTATGTATTATACCATTGATCGATTTCTTCAAATCAAAAGACGTCGCCAAATGTCACACTATGTAGCCAATAGTGGAAAGCCGTATCCACACATGTCCCTAAGCAATATTAGCGATGGCAGCATTTAGTGACATTTTTTACATTGGCGATGTTTTTTTTTATTTGGTGATACTGGTCGACGGTATAATACGCAAGTGCCCTACAACCATATATGAATAACAGCTGTAATATCTCAATACATATACCTGAACTTTCATCCAATGTCATTCTTGGTAGAGTAAAAGAACGTTTGTAGATATAAAAACAATTGATTTTCAAATATATTTTGAGCAGCACTTTTACTTCTGCTTACTTTAGAAGCATATCACATTCACCTGCGCTTACATATAGTAAGTTTCATAATTGCATCAGTGCTTACTGCTCCATCTGACGTGACTAATTTGAAATATTCTACATAACTTCGTAACTAAATGTAGAAGATAAATGTTTCTAAGCTATGTAGGGAGACATCAAGCAATTTTAAAGAACCTCATGTTCATTGCAATGAAGAAGACTTAGTTCTTAGAACAGAACAATTTTCATAAGGTACCTACGCTTCGCATGCTTCTATCGATTAAAATATTTTAAACTCAAATAAGGTAGGAAATAGAGATTGAAATATCGGGATACCGAATACCGGTATTTTGACACATTTGTATAATTTTGTAATACCGGTATTCACATGTTTAAATACCGTTTTTTTTTGTATTTACAAGAAATGTTTTAAATTGTGTCCACTATACGTGCAAGGATCACCAACATAGAAAAATAGTACACATTTTTGTTTTTATGTCTCCCTATCGGGTGAAATTAATTAGACCGTGAATACAAAATTGTACCGTACTATCAAAAGAACTTATAAAATATGAGAATCATCCAATGAGTGGCCCAAAACTATCCTTTTTACAGCTCAAAGCTATACTGCTTACGCGCACGATTTGTAGTCTGTGAAAACAATAGTTGTGAAGATAGTGCGTAATATTTCGACATTTTTTAAATTGGTGAGTTTGTTATTCACATTGAATTTGCATATCATACAGTACAATTGATGCATTATGTTTTTTAAGGTTATATTTTTAAATTTTGTAATAGTACCGCAGACTGAATAGTGATATTGACACTTTTTTGTGATTTAAATAAATAAGATGTTCCTTTACTTTTTTTGCGATTCCTTATATACTGTTATAATTTATAAGTGACAAATTATTTTTGTGATATTTTCATTCTCTAATGAAATTGGCAAATAAAACCAAGTAACACCTGTGTTTTCTTTCTTTTCCTAAAATTTATACTACCGGTATTAAGATATAAAAAATACCAAATACCGGTATTGAACTTTTGGTCCGATATTGCAAAATCTAGAAGGAAAAATTATTTAAAAAGATGTGAGTGTCAAATATGTACATATTTTTAATATCCTTGATTAGTTTATTTTATTAACACTCTTAGCGCCCATCAAGAGATATTCAATTATTTACCAGGATATTACAGAGATTTAACGGTGCCTGAATGCATTTAAATACAAGGAGCAAGCAAAAAAAAGCCTTACTAATCCGGGTGGTAATGCTTTATTAACATAGTCCAATATGAAATGGGTGGCTTGTATATCATCAGCATCATCAGGTATCATCTGAACGGCTATGGGTGCGAGTTTCACATACATGAGAGGAAGCTCCAGGAGTATTTGTGGAGGTCGGGACACGAACATTTCCTCAACTATAATCATTTCAACTCTTTCACTCTAATAACAAGTTCAAACAGGAATAGTTAAATTACAACAAAATAAAAGAGTAAACAAATAATTAGACGAAAAAAATGAAGTTAGACAAAAAAAAATTAAAAAAAATAATTAGATTGAAAAATTTTAATCTTTACAGACAGTCTGAATATTGCAAACATTTGAAAAGCGAAGTTTATTAAGTGGGATAAAACAATTTTAAATACTTTTTACAAACTTTTTTTCTTTCAATCCAAAACTCTTAATTATTATAATTTTATAAAATTATGATTTCTTTGATGGAAAGTTCTAACATATGAAAGAGAGAGAGAGAGAGGTCACTTTTCATATTGTTTCAATATAAAGTATGTATCCCCATAATTTTATTTTCGATTTTAAATTTGACCTTTTATTTGTTCTGAAATTCAATTTACCTATATATATATATATATATATATATATATATATATAGATTTTCCTCATTAATTCCATCTGAAGATGGTTGTCATAGACAGAGAGAAATCTGTTTGGTAACTTTCAATATTAAAAGAAATATTTTTACAAAAAACAAAACATTTTAAAATATATATTCACCGTTTCAAACATACGAGTGAAATATTAATTTTATTTATATGGAAGAAATGTTACTTTATTTGAACATATGTATTTTTATGCGGTCTTTCATTCCGAAAAACATCTTGTTTAGAACCTAAGATAACTGGTATTTTAACAGCACTTTTTTTAATAAAAAATAATAAATGAATATAGTATCTGTTAGAAATAAGTTATGCTGAAATTTAAACAACTACAAAGCAAACAACTTGATAAGTTGCGGAATTTGTATAAGCTGATAAGCTATAACCTTCACTTAATAAAAATTTGACCTCTTAGAAAAAAAAATTTTTTTAATTAAGCTTGAAAGAGTTCTAATACAATACAGTACTGTGAGGGGAAAAATTCAGAAGGCATTTATTTTTCAACCTTCTCGGAACTTTCGAATAAGAGGACTTTTCATACAAGAAAAAAAACCCTTAAAAATCAAATGTTCATTTTGGTAAACAAAATTTGGTATATTTTATTAATTTTCCAGACTTTTCATTTGATGTGCTTTATAATGCAAGATTAGAAGCGCTTTCTTAACCTTCATTGTAATAAGTTGATGATATATTTTTATTTATTCGTTATACTGGAATTTTTGTTATCACTTCATTTTTTTCAAAATAGCTTCCAACCCATTCTATAAAAAAACAACATTATGTAAATATTGTTTAAAAATAAATAATAAAGAAGTTTAACAATACGAAATTGTTCTTATTTGCAAGACTGCCTAAAAGATGTTTTTTATGATTCATCAGATGAAAAACTGTATTCTTTTACATTAATACGTAATGAAATATAGAATGTATTTCTTCGAGGAAAAGTCATTATGCTTTATGAAGCGTCTATTATATGGAATAGTTACGAAGAGAAAAAAACTTTCTTAATGCAATTTACTAACTACCTTTATCTAAAAAGACTTTTGTAAATGAAATTAACTACCTTTATATAAACGAAAATTGTTTATACACTTAGTAATTCAAACAATAAAATGAGAGGTCAAGCAAAACAGTATCAGTTATTTTCACTTTAATTCTCAAATTTGCATGTAAAAAGAAAGTATGTTCGAGCATAACTAATTTTTATAACTCACACAAAAATTCAATTAAGGAATGCCAGCCATCTAAGCTCTATTTGCAACAGCATACATATTAGATTATAGAAAGTTTTTCCCTAAGATAAATTTAACTAATCTCTCGGATAAATTTACTTTATATTCACTGCACATAACTGTTATAAATTAAAAAGCTATTAATATAATGCAGTCATTTGTAAATACGCCAAATAATATAAAACGATTTTCGAATGAGGCTTAGCTGTGAAAGAACATTACTAAAATGAAATGTTCGAACAATTGTATCTGTAACACTTGTGAATATAGCGATTCCAATTAATACAAAATTAAATATAAGATTTTCACATTGATATATGCTTATGCAATAAAACACAAGTTAATATTATACGTATCACACACATAAAGATTTAATTTTGTTATTTAGGAAAAAACCATTAATTCGAATACTCACAGCCTCAATAGCCATTTGAATCGCGATGGTTCCTCCCATGCTGTGACCAATTAGGATGACTCTGTCAGCGTGAATGGCGTCCATGAAGAACAGAAGATCGTTTACGAGATCGTCAGTTGAAAAGAAATCACTCCAACCGCTGTCCCCATGGTTCCGGACATCCACTGTATATGCCTGAATCAGACATTGCATTCATTAATACAATATTAAGTCAAATGATAAAATTATACATGGAGCGAGTTTCGAAATGTCTAAATGTTTCCCTAAAAATATTGTTTAAATAATATTTTAGTGAGGGAAATATTATTTTGCTGATTGGTTGAAATCTGACAATTGCTTTTTCTTAATGTTACTAAGATAATCATGAACATTTAACTCTAAAACGCTGGAAATATTTTTTACACTTATGAAGAAATGATCTGTCTACCCCAATGTAAGAAAAATCCAAAAAACTGTGAAATCAGGTAGTCTCGTAGAGATCTGAGACACATGAATTCCTTTTCATAGAACCTTTTCTTAAAACAACGATTATAAATCTACAGAAAAACTTAATGTGTCTGAAAAAACTGCGTTTTCCTAAAGGGTTTATGATCCAGTGCCTTTTTAAAACACTGCAAAGATAAAGTTCACAGTCAAAATGAAAATTTGACAAAGCAAGACACTTTAAAGGTTTAAATACTGTTCTAAAATTAAAATCTGTAGTTCAATTATTTAAAATTACTTATTGTTTTCCTTCTGTTAATAAGTTCTTTAGAGATATAGCTTTTCCCTGCGCTTTTTTTTTCATTCAAAAAAGTAAAACTAAAATTACTAAATTACGTGAAAATTAATAAAAACTAAATTACGTGAACGCATTAAAATTTCTTAATTGTTCATCAAGTATTTAAGATTTACGAAAGATTGTTGGCAGTTTTTTTTACAATCAGAATGAAAACTGGACAAACAATAAGAAATAAATTGATAAATACAATTCGAAAAATAAATAAAATATCTTAAAATTCAGTGTACTTACTTTTGTTTTGAGTTTATTAGCAAATATTTGTGGAATGTTGGCCCATGTTTCCTTACAAGAAGTTAGCCCGTGCAAGAAAATGATGGGAGATCTTGCACTATTGAAAGATTCTTCTCCTTTAGACGACTCAGGCTCAAAGGAATTGTATGCCATTCGAACCGGAACATAACTAGAAACAAAGTAACAGATATTTTTTATTTCAAAACACACATTTTTAATAAATAATGCTTCTGAATTATTATTTCTTTAACCTATGATGCCTCAAATCGCTATATAAGGACTAAGGATATTCTTTTTGAAAGAAAATTTCTGTAAAAGCAAAAATTGTCGACAGTGAGACACGTCAACTGATGGGTTGGAAACATATGATTGCATTTATCATGTGACTGTGACGTCACATTAATTTACCCCATTCTACGCTCTGTGATTGAGACTCGATAACTTTTATTTTAAAAAACTGAAGACAGAAATAATCTGTCTATTACCGTAAAATCCAGCGAATAGCGTGCACCGGCGCATAATGCGCACCTATATATTCAAGGTGCATTTTTTAATTTTTAGGTATATTCGCTGTATAGCGTACCCCCCCTTTTTTTTTTACGAAAGAACGAGAAATGTGCGTGTACAATGCTGGTATGTTTTTAAGCCATTTATTCGAGGTACTGTTTCAGAATTTTGAAAAATAGTTTATTTTTAGAATCAAATCCTTTAATTTCATTAGGTATGTTGTTTCTTTCAAATAAACAATAGTCCGTTCTATGTAGAAGTCTAATTTTTCTTATACTTATCTCTTTTTTCTTCATTTTTGAAACTATCATTTTTTGATACCCGGCGTATAACGCGCACCCCAAAATTTCAATTTTGTGTTAAAAGTGCGCGTTATACGCCGGATTTTACGGTAATTGTATAAACCAGGTAGATCACTTCCAGAGAGACACAGGAAGAGAAAGAGAGTACAAAGACGATTTGTAATCCCATAAGATGAGAGTCAAAAATGCCTTCTGCAAGGACTAGGATAAAAAAAGCAAACAAGACAGAAAGTAGAAAGAGCATATCGTCGGCCTAATTATCAGAATGCGTAACTCCTTCTGGGGTGCTAATTTGATATAGGAGTGCTACTCGCCAAATTGTTGTTTATGTTCGCCAAGATGGCCGATAACATTACAATATGGTTACCTTGATATTTTTATCGTGTGGTAACGTAGTTTCCATGGGGATAACGTATATGTTTGGCGCGATTAAGCAATCGTGCCAAACAGCGCTTGGCACGTAGCACTCCTATATCAAATTTAGTTCCTTTGTGGAGTTACGCATTCTGATAATTAGGCCGATGATATTAATGAAAGCGAGTATAGCAAAAGCTTTCCAGAGTTAAAAATCCTCATGCAAGGGCGTAGCAACCACCATATCAATGATATGGGGCCTCCGAGCTTCAAGGATCCCAATATGAGTAACCGAAAGATAGTAAAACGTCAAGGGGCTCAAAAAAGGCCCGAAAAAAATTTTGATACAGGGCCCACTCAGAACTAGCTACGCCAGTGTCCTCAAGGCATCAATGCCTTCACTCACCGTAAATGATATCATTTCATTTTGTTTGTTAACAGTTTTCCTCCAAACAGGGGACACAAGGGTACTTGTTTTTGATTGCTTGCAGTAAGATGTGGAAACATTCATGCAATTATTCGGCATAATAAATAGTCCCTTTCGAATTATGGTACATTTTTTCCAAATAACCATCCTCCCGTAATTCTCTATACAAATGTGCGAAGATCATATGGCGAGGAGCCCTCCTAGTCTGAAAACGCTATGGATGCAAGCGGAGAGCAAAACACCCATTATAAAGTCCACAGTTCCAGACACGAGGTTAATTCAACGATTGAGTATTTGGCCTTTCTCAGTGACCTACTCTCAATGCGGGTTTCAAAAGTGATCGGTGTACAGCCGAACTCCCAAACAACGTCCTCTATCATCTGAAGAAGGTATTTCTGACCCTGAAAGGCCATTTGATTCCGTATGTTTTTGCTCTGCTACACTCCCTGCAAGTTTGTTGCACTGGTATTGAATCCTCTTGTACACTCTAAACGTTTGAAAATCACTTTTAGCTCCATTAAAAGCATTAATCAACATAACATTTTCTTTGCTGTATTTCAAAGTCATACTCGAGAGTATGAAAGAGAAGGGAAAAAACCTATAACTTTGTAAAGTATCATGAAGCAAGTAAAGTGGATAGATTGCAAAAGATACTTGTAGACAGATTACATTGATAAGCTTTAGGAAATTTATTCATTTAACTCAGAATTCATTCAGAATTTTACTGCAGAAATTGAACAAAAAATCTGCATTAAACTTTATATAAATTCTCAACAATCTACCTAGTTCACAAAATATCGTTTATTATGGACAATTCCACATTTAAAAGAGTTTTTTTACCTTTGTTTTTGGACGCAGTCATACAGTGATTAAAGTTACGAACGTAACTGGTGATTTTGAAATCAAGTCGCTGACTCAAACCCTCTTTCAGAAATCGATGGCATAAAAATGACGAGGTGTTGCACATGCAATGAAAACGGGTCTCAAAGTTCTCACGAGGAGCCCCGTTAAGAAGTTATTTGTTCTCGCTATTTGACAGAGAGGCTCAAAATTAACCCATACAGGACCATGAGGTTGCTAAGAATAAATATTAGTAAGTAGCTGTTTATTTTAGGTTGCTTCGGCGTAAAATAAATAAAACTCATAAGAAAAGTACATAACAATGTATATATCGCAGGAAAATGATGAAATTAGGAATTTCATCAAATCCCTATGGGGGATGATCAATTGACGGGAGAAGGTAAAATAACGTCTCTCTTCAAGGTCACTTCCCTGATAAAAGTAAGGGATTTGAACAAACCCTTGACCTGTTTCAGTGAAATGATGAAATAATATTGTCAAGAGTTTAAAAGTGTTTATTTAACAAATAGGGTGCACTATTAAACGTAGAAGTAAGTAATACAACAATAGTCAATGAAATAAATATTATCTATTCGAAACTAATTAACAAATAATAAGAAATTTAGGCTGGTATTTTTTATGTATAACATCTTTCCTCTCGTTTGCTTACACACTAAAATATCAATCCCTATGTTAATCCTATGGTGCCATTTTTGTAAATATATGGGGTTGATATTTAGAGGATCGATAGTACTACCTGTATGGTTAGGAAGTACAAGGACTCGACACCCCAGGTGTATCCTCCCTCTCTCCTGAACAGTATTTTTCCAATCCAAATCCTGACTATAATTCATTTCATCATTTCACTGAAACAGTTCAGAGATTTGATAAAATCATTTACTTTCATCAGGGAAATGACCTTTAAGAGACGTTATTTTAACATTTCCCGTCAATAGACCCTATCTCTTAGAGATTTGATCAAATTCCTAATTTCATCGTTTTCCCGCGACATATTGTCTCTTTGGGATTTTATGGGAATAGAATATAATTATTGCCTTAGAATTATTTGCCATTATCAGGTATTTGTTTTCTTTTGTTAAAATATTCTTTATTATTGCACAAAATTATACTTACCAAATAACATAAAGTGTGTGTGAGAATACAATAATATATTATGATACAATACAAGAAACTGAAAAAATAACAGAGAACAGCCTGCGAATGTTTTATCATTGGCGCCAATCGATTTGACAGTTCTTTTTTTCTAAACGTTTTCGCTTGCGTTCGGCAAAGTTTTACTTTGACATTCTGTATGAAAAATGCAGGGGAGCGAATTGTTTGATAATTTTAAGTTTTATAGCTTTTGTCGTCAGAAACATATTTATTTGAATAGCAAAATACAAACTTACAACTTTTATTAAGGTTTTGAATGTCCCCAATCACGATTTGAATGACAACCAGTTTATTCACTCTGATGAATCTTAATTCACATTTATAAATATACTAAGACAGTCAAAACTGCTTCCAAAATAAAATTTCTACAGTTTTCATTTCGTCACATCAGATGGTCACAAGCCAGCTTTGAAATGTGTTTTAAAAATAGCTGACACTTATTCATAAAAATATTATTTATATTATTATTCCATTTTAATATTACTTAGATACACACATCATTCTTCATTAATCTCCTTCAAAGCATAGCTACACACTTCCAAAGAATTTGCCGGAAACAGAGCTCATACTCTTCTTTCTAGATGACGTGCAGTTAGTCCTTCGCACTCCGTATGATATCCTTTGGACAGACATCTGATCCTTTTCGGATGCATTTTCAGCTTGAAAAAAAGCCAGATGTCACATGGAGATATGCCGGAAGGACAAGGAGCTTGACGAAACACAACTGTGTTGAGTTAAACTGCGTCAAATATAAAAAAATGCACGAATGCATTATTGCGTGGCAGCATCCAATTGTTTATTACCCATAGGTCCAGTCGTTTGTGTTTTATAGTCACGAAGGCGATATAGAACTTCTTCGTAGTACTTTTTGATGATGGTAAAATCATTGTGCGGTGCTTACTCGAGAAGAACCACGCCAATGAATCTGTAAGTACTGTCTACATGATTAAACACTGATACGAACTCACAATGATTTTCTTGTGGCTTCTGAAATATTGGATGTGTTCAATCCGAGGACAGCAGCGTTGTTTCTGTGGGACTCTTCCATACATTCAGATTTCATCACCAGTAATTACTGTATTGAGGAAATTAGAACTGCTTCTGCTTGATTGTTATCTTTCTAATAAGCTTCGTCATGATGCCTACCATGTTCTTCCATAGCTCAAATACTGAATCTATATGGAATAAACAGATCCAATGCTTATGCTCACCTCGTCTGCAAGTCCTCTAATCATGATTTGACAAATCACATCATCAAGGAGTTTTTTGGTTAATTCTCATTCATTTAAGGATGGGAAAACCTATTAGAATCTGTTTCAATCTCTACTAATGTGCGGCCATCTTAGAAGAGGTTATACTAATCCGTTATCTACGTAATATGCATTGCTTCAACCCTAAAACCTGTTGAACCTTAAGTATCGTTTCTACTTGGGAATCTCCAAACTACACAAGTACATAAAATTTAACTGAGAAGCATTATTAAAGTGTTCTTACCATTGTATCAAGAAAGAAAATTAGACGGCGCTCAAGGACACTTCCACACTCATCGGTGGTCTTTTAGCTTCACTTGATAGGAAAAAATTTACACAGGCGCATTTAGATCGTAACTTCAATTTCTTGCTCCTGAAGAATTATGGTTGGATATTTTTTGAATATTTATCGTATCACAACCGATTTTCACTATCTTACCTGATCTCATTTTTGTAAATTCTCAGCATTTTTATCGGTGTCTAAAATCATGGCCAAACAGCTTCATCTTTCAAGGCCTATTTTTATTCACAATTGATACTTCTCACCTATATGTTGAATAGCTAATTTATTCTAGCAGTAGGTCACTTTTAAACGAATCAAAAAATTTAATAATTATAATTAATCAAAAAAATAAATAAATAATCAAAGGTTTTCTTTAATGAACGATGAAATTTAATAATAGATAAAAATGGGTTTCCCAATGCACTCTTTTAGGACTCCATTTGAAGTATGCGTCAGTTTGTTCAGTTGCTGCTTCATGAAAACTTCAAACAGGATGTGTTGAATTGCGAAATCGAACTTTTAAAATGTGTCATTCGTTTTTTTTCTTTTGTCATGACGCAATTTGAACCAAATCATTTTACACAACTACTTCAGGCAAAAGAGAACATTCAAAACATAATCAATCACGTAGATACCCCTATGCTTATTGATGAAAGCTTCACACGATATTGACTATGTAGTTTCCCCAGTGTAGTTTTCAGCATACTTATTTAAATAATTAGTATCCAAAGTAATCTGCAATATAAATTTCATAGGAGAAGGAGAAAAGAAAAAAAGCCTTTTTGAAAAAAATTCATTTTTTTTTACAAACTGTAATACACTTACCTTGGCGTGTCCTTTGCTAAAAGGAGAACGTGGTTTTTACTGTCTACTTTTCTAAAATTCATTCCTGAGTGTTTCTTTTCTTTATTTTTTTGATAATATGCCAAGTTGCCTTGCTTTAGTCTTGGCGTGTAGCCAACTTCCCATTGTTCGAGTCAATGAATGACTTTTCCCAACTACAGGCATATTTCACTTGCTAGAAGCAAAACATTTCATTCACTGTCGTGTAGCAAATTCCTCGCCGAGTTTTTAACTTACTTAACGGATGATGAGATAACCGATGTTTACTGTTCGATTCCGTTATGGGTGAGTTCATCTTGAAGTATTGAGACACAACTCACAGTCTCTTTTTGTTTCTTTTTCTTCCTCCATTCCAATTTCCTGCCTTTAAATTCGGAAACTTTTTCGTTTCTTTTTTTGTTTGTTTAGTCTATCTTCCAATCAACCGTTCAACAGCAAATGTATCTTCTCTTCAATTTTTTTTCCTCGGTGTATGAAATGTTCTTTCTTTTTTTTTTTTCTTTTTTTTTTTTTTGGTTTCTTACAATTGTTATCGCTATGAACCATTCTTATAAATTAACGATTTAATTTTTTGTCAATATTTTAATAACTATTAAAACAAGAGAAAAAAGGTAATTGTTTAGTGACAATTTTTAAGTATTTTTTATGAGACAATTTTAAATTATAATAATTCTAAATATTTTTAGGGGGGAAGGCTAAATATGGCTCGGCATTCGAAATAATATAAATTAAGAACTTTTCTTTTCTTACATATTGCAGTGATTTCTTTATGTTAACTGAAATAAAAACAACCGTTTGAAATCCTCTGATTAATCTTCTTTGAGGATATGAGTTTATATAATTTACAATACAATAAATTCGATTCTTGTTAGTTGAAGCATTAAAAAATTCCATTAATAAAATTTTGTTTGTGTTTCTTTTTTCTTTTGAAAGTTATATTAATAAATAGAAAAAAATATCAGTTACAAATTCTCTCTCTCTCTCTCATGTTTGAATTCTATATTGAATATTAAAAATTGTCTTAATTCTACTATTTTTTATAAGAATTTTTTCTTTCTAAATATATTCTTTCAAACATTCTTTCTTAACAAGCTTGAGAGTACACACATGTGATTTTAACAGAGCTTATCCAATTAAAACGAATTTTATTTATACTTTAAAATTCTCAATACTCTTATAATTTCAAAATATAAAAAAATTATTCAAACAACATGCAGAAATTTGTATTTAAAAAAGCTAAGAGAAACTAACTTAACAAAACATACTGATTTGGATTTTCTACAGGTTTCATAGCGACATAAAAATTTCATTTTTTTAAGTACCATCGCACATTTACAGATAACATATAATGGAGATGTAAGTCTAATCTTCAAAACTTCCACATCCCGTTGCGAACGAAACAAAGACTGCTATCTAATTTCTGTTCAACTCAACTCTCTTTGATAAAATACACTTTTTGAATCATTAATATAAATAATTTTTCCCAAATGATAGTTTATTAAATTGTTATCAGATATTTAACGAACTAATCACTTAAAATCTCGAAAAATTAGAATTCTAAAATATTGTCAATTTCATGCATTTAAACAAGACTTCTTCTCTGAATATTATAGTACCTTTCATAACAGTAATTTATTTTCTCATTATAAAAATTATCCTTCAAATTTTGGAGGACATAAAGTAAAAAAAATTTTTATAAGTATTACAACTTATAAGTTATGACACTCTCAAAATACTTAAAATAAGTAAAAAGTTTTAAATACAAAAACTTAAAAGTGCAAAATATTAATACATATAAACTAAACATGCACAATTATTACTCTGTATAGATAGACTTTTAATTATATGCCTTATTTAATAAATTCTTATATTCTAGTCAAAGTACCGTTTTGTAAAAATATGTATAAAGTAAACATGAAAAAACTCAAGTTCTCTTAGTTTAAATTTAATAGTAAGGGATTTTAAGAAAAACCCACGTTTCTTTTGAATTGTTTTTGTTACAACTGAACTAAAACAAAATGTGTGTATACCAGTAGCACACAGAGGAATTTTTCTAGGAGGGGGGAGGAGGGGTCCGGGGTCGAAAGTTCCATTATTGTATCATGCTCCTTTTGATTTTGCCGATTTTCGGGAACAAAACACAGTAAAAACTAATTATTGAATAAATAATTAGCATTAATTTATAAAATTAATCATTAATAACAAATACTTAATTTAATTTTACGTACTACATACTTAGAATTATAGTCAAACGGAAAAAAATCAAGGGCTTTGGGGGTCCGAACCCCTAGGACACACACACCCCTTGTGTGCGCCACTGGTGTATACTGTATAAAAACCAACAAAACTCTTTCACTCAGAAAAAATTCCAGAAAGGTTATTTTTTAGTTTTTTGAAAGAAAATATGATTTCACATGTGTTCTAAAACCTCATATCGTGTTTGTTTGTCAAAGACATACTCGTACAAAATAAAAAACAGATAATAACAAAGCAATAAGGCTGTTTTATAACACTCGTATTTCTGTTAAGAGAATTTTTTCCGCTGTACTTCGGGATTAACAAACCCCTAGGTCAGGGGTGGCGACCCTTTTTGGATCAACGTGTCATTTTTATCTAAAGAAATGTTTAATGAGGGATAGATGTGCCGTCAAATAATATTGAGTTGTGATTATTGGGAAAATAATAAAACTAAATACAAACAAAACTCAAAACTATTTCCCTCGGAAAAAATACTTTTTGCATTGTATAGTTATGTATATGTTTTACAGTTGTATGTGTAATTCAAATTAAAGTAACACTAGTGTGACTTCTGTTGTTGCAGATTGGTTGACAAATAACTTTTTAGGATTATAAGATGTTACTTTTATTAGAATGCATGCTGAATTAGAATCATCTACCAAACGGTTTCTAAGCAATTAATTATTTCTGATGTGGTTCACTTTTTTCACAAGAGGATTTGTGATGTGTTTCAAAATGCCATTTAACAGACGGTGTTTTGCATACCACTGTTTCAGAACATAAAACACACACAGCTTTGTAGCCTTTATTACTAATGTCATATTTCTAAATTCGACAAGTTAGAAATTCTATAGGGCACTTACTATCTAGCACTTTTGCTGAACTAGCTATGTTATATAACAGTTAAAATCGTAAATATAACACAAATAAACTTTAAAATACTGTTGTGTCAACGAAATTGACTTTGCTATGCGTAGACAAATTTTGCATCAAAAGCAACTGTAGTCTGCAACTTAACGCAAGACGAGAACAAACGAGTGTGTTTCCCACCGCTCCGCGACCGATCACTCGCGTTTGTTCATAATACGTCATAGTGAACTTTGTTATTTTGAAATAAAATGTAAACCATTTTGATCACCTACGTGCCCGAAATATTGTATCGCGTGCCATTGGTTCGCCATTCCTGCTCTAGGCTAATACTACAGATTAACGGTAATAAATTAAAGAAATATTAAACATTTAATTATTTCTTTTTGGATTATATTATAAAAAGGTGTTTATAAGTTCTTACTCGTACCAAAAGGTATTTGAAAAACATTATTTATAAAATAAACTGAGAAATAACGCTGCCATTATTTTAACAATAAATGTGTTCATCAATTTATTGGAATTACTTTAAGAAATATTACTAAGAATTATTTTTCTTTCAAATTGCTGCTCGATCTTGTAAGACATAAAAGATCATTAAAACTAATTACAGTTTATGTATAAAAAAAACTAAAAAACACCATTATATAGTCAATCGAACTAAATTGTAACAGTCTTTTAGTCGCCGAATATGGAAATGGGATCTGAAATTAGTCGCCAGATGCAGGATGGGATCTGAAAATGTGTGTGTGTGTGTGTGTGGGAAATCGTTAGTCCTGATGATCCTGATCAGAACAATGCAACAAAACTATTGTATTGTCATAGGTCCTGGACAAGTGAGGAAAATTTCGAATTAATCTGACCTTTTAAAGGGGTTGAAAATTGAGTTCAAAGATTCCGTTACATACAAGTGAAACTTATAAAAGGGTGTTAAAAATACGTTATATCTATTTTCGAGCATATTTTGAAACCCGCATTTCAATGCTCACTATTTTCCAAGAAATGTAAGTACTTTAGAATATATCTTAAAGAAGAAAAGACAATAAAATTTAAAAAATTTATTGTTAATAAATAAAATTTAGAAATTTTACATTAAATTTTAAAAATTAAGCTAATATATTGATATGTTCTCTTAAATAGTTTATCAAAGGAACACGTTTGGAAAACAAAATAAATTGTTCTACAATTATCATCGCTAAATAGAAACGTAAATATATTTTAATTAAGCCAGGACATTATGTAAGTAAAATATTTATGGAGGGGAAGGAGGGGTGAACGAGATATTTTAAGTATTTTTCGTGCTTTCAAACTTATAAACAAATACACAGCAGCATAATTTAAAAATTCTTCATTTTGATTTATTGTTATAAAAAGAACTCAACGCCTTAAATTTATAGCTTATACATCACAATTGGTGTTTGCACTCTGATAAAGATATAGCTCAATATAAAACATATAAAATTGTGACATGTCAATTGTATGTAAGATTATTTGAATTTAAATTGCTTAAAAAAGAATCCTTGTCCTAAAAAAAGCTAAATTCACTGAATTATTCAAACTCCTTCACTTTATTTTTTATGCGACATAAATACTTTGAATATCAGCAGCTATATGCGAGACATATGTATGTATAATGCAATGATACAATATTTGTTTTTCAAAGATGACAGATAACGAAAGAAAATACCGGAATTTAAAATTTTAGCTTTTTAAAAGTTTATAGTTAAAAGTTGAATTTTTTAAATATGCTGAATAATCATATAATACCGCTTATTTATATTTATGTCTTCAAATTTTATTTAAATAAAGTGTATTTTACGAACTGTCAAAAAATCTGAATAACATGAACTTTATAATATTTTTGTTAAAATGCTATGAAATCGGTTTCTTTAAATTTGTTACACGATACAAAACATAATTTTTCTGAGAATGTTCCTTAATTTATTTTATATATTTAATGAAGTATAAAATAAATGAAATTAGATTATAACTTTATCCGGAAATTTAATTTTAAAAGAATTACTTAATTCATGATGTTTCAAGATGCCAAATAAACTAGTTAAAAGTTTGCACTAAGTTAGGTACTATATTAGTCTACAGTACAACATCAAAATACATATATTGTTATAATTATAATTTCGTAATTAATATTAGAGTTAATTATTTTATTAATAGTAAAAAGCATTCAATCATTAGCCATTCATTTTGATTCTTAGAAATTGTGACAGAAAAAAAAACTCCGCAAACTGAATAAATAGGAACATGGAATGCATTCAATATATTCTTCCAGAAATTTAACACATGAAATTTTTAAAACAAAATGCATAGTAATATCAAAATCGTTACGAGCATTTTTTCCATTGCAAACGAAAGTGAAATTGAAAAAAAATGGAAGGAAAAAAATAATAATTTAAATATTTTTTTGAAAGAACTTTAACACAAAAAAATGAAAAATTGTATTAAAATTATTATTACTTTTTCCAAATATTTATTCTAAATATACATATTCTTCTTGCTTACTTATAAATTAAATAAGAACATTAATCGTTTGGCTACAAATTAAACTGAATTCTGTATGAATTCTGAAGTTTTAAGAAAAACGCTATTTTATAAAGGCAAAACACTTTTTCTAGGTAAGAGTAATTAATGGTACTATTTTTATCGTTACTATTTTCATCGGATTGATTTCTTCCAGAACAAGTACTACAGTTACAAAGAGAAAACAGAGTACGTTAACCTTCGTGACATAACATCCTAACAGAACAACACAAACTGTGACTGTTTATTCTTAAAACTTTATATTTAAATCATTTTATTTATTAGTTATATTTATGTCTTAAAAAATAACGAAACGATATTTTAATATTTTAAAAAGCAAACAATGATTATAGGTAATGAATTGTTTTTGGTTATAGGCAACCTTAAGTTCAATGAAATAAAATGAATTACCTGTTGAAAGAAACATTGCTATGATTTTCTTCGGCCATTTTATTACCTTCGATGAAAATTTCAATTAAAGTAATTTTAAATCGATATTACAAATCTAGAGCTTGTTTCCTGTACTAATATGATATATTTTTTAGAAATCTGAAATTGATTTATTAGATAATCTTCTGTTTCAGAATTTTAATGTGAAAAATTTAAAATAAATCGCAATACAGTTTTAGAATTTTAATGGAATTGTAAAGAATATTTGTAAAGTTTTTTTTTAACAATGAGCTTGGGTAAACAATAGATACAACACAGATCATATTTTATTGTAAAAATAGAAATGGCAACAAAGGCCTTGCATTGTTATCAAAATATTCAATAACAATTTCTTTTCTTTTTTTCCAATTGCCTTCGTTTGTTTTAAACAGCTGTATTAAACAGCTCAGATAATGCTTCTATTAATGAAATCTCCCCCTACTTCTCCCACTTTTCTGTAAAAAGACCAAAAGACATCTTGGTCAATCCAGATTTCAATTAATTTATTTACTTTATTTATTTTTCCCCAAGATCACTTTCCCGCCTTTTCTGATAGTCAGTTTTTGCTGCACTCGGATTGGCTAGGATAACTCCGCCCACATTTCTCGCATTTTTCAATGATTTTTTCACTGTTTTTAAAGTTAAATTTTTAATAGTTATTTTAATCTCACATCCAAGTAGCTTAAATTTTTAAAATCTACGGAACTTTCTCATTATTAAACTGATTTATTCCTAAAACTGGGCAATGGTAGAACTCGTCAAAGGCATCTCAAAATTACCTGATAGGAGGTTAGAGGCCGACAGGCCTAGGCACTCCATCCAGTTCATCAACGATCAATTTAAAAATTCCATTAATAATGGCGTATAAAACTGATTTATAAATTGAAAAAAAAACAATTAAAAAAATAACATGACATTAAATTTTTCAGATTTAAAAAAAAAAAGCCCTAACATTTGGAACGTTTTTTTTTAATTCCATTCCAAGAAGACCGTATATTTACTTTTCTTATGCCACTTTTTTTCATACAAAAATGATGTAATCTAAAATATGTGTCATATAGTCAGTTACAAAGGGTTTATAGTTTTTGAACTTTACTATATTTAATTTCTACATGATTTTTTTCTTTTTTGTATTTCTTCTTTAATTGTTTTAAGTAGGTGTTTAAAAAAAACTTATACATATAAATAAATTTTTTAAGTTATATCAAATTTATTTTAAAACTTACATTTACAGAAAAATACTACCCAAAATTTAAAAATCAGAAAACCTAATTTTAAAAAACACTTTGAATTTGCACTGTTTTCACAAACTTAATTTCTACTTGTGTATAAAAGTTTCTGATTTAAAAATAATACAACAATTTTAAATGTTTCAAAAATATCATCTTTGAAAATTTGTAATATTAATTAATTTTGTAACGTTTTTATATCAATAGACTAAAATATGCTGCGATAAAAAAAAAGGTTCGTAGCAGTGGCGCAACGGAGAATATTAGGGCCTTCCTGCAAAGTCAGGTTTCGGGCCCCAAGCTGAATCTTAAAAAGGATTGCAAAACCTTAGCACCCCCTGCGATGCAGTGGTGTGCGTTACGCCGATGGTTCAGAGCAGTTATTAATCACTTTTCCTTAAGAAATAAGGATAGTTTTCGAATAACGGATTCACCTTTAACGTTTGTTTGTTTTTTCTACAAGTAAATTTATTCTTCACAAACGACATCTATAGCATGGACTACGTATCAGAGGACGAATAAAATTTTAAAGCTGAATTGCCATTTTATTCCAACAAATTTGTAAAAAAAAAAAAAAAACAAGTAATATAAAAAAAAAATTTTAAGTCAATTCCTACTTAGATCAACAAAGAAAAATTTTATTTTAGCTACTTTTTATTAAATAGTTACAATTAATATAAATATGTATATACACATGACAGAATTACATCATTAAGTGGTAATTAATATTTATTAATTATCATTAAAGTATCGTATTGTCATCCAGAACAATTGTGTATATAAAATTTCAGTTCAACTGAATGCTTTAAAACGTGAGAAAAAAAATCTTTTAAAGTTTTGACCCAAGCCGCTAAAAAGGAAACCAACGTGGCTGTATATGTAATTCTTTAAATAACTAGTTTCAGTTAATTAATTTTAATTAATTATAATTAGATTATCGTATTTTTAACCAAAACAATAGTGTATAGAACATTTCAGCTCAAATGAGCGCTTTAAAATGTATTTTATTAACGATTGAAAATTCCACCAAGATAAATAAACAAACAAACAAATAAATAAATGTATAAAGATTGTGAGCTAATAGTAGGAATTAAATAAGAAACACGTTTCCATGTATCTACTTTTTTTCATTCCCGTATCTATCCCCTCAATATAAAAAGAGTTTACAATAGTTTATATTCGTCATTACGGCGGATTAAGGTCCTATCACATATATTACGTTGGGGAAAAAGAAATCCATTATTTTTGCATGAAAATCGAGATCTTATTTTACATGCTTCCGATTGTCCGATTTGGTTCAAACATGCACCGTTTTGTTGTATAATTTGTTGCCATTTTAAAGATGGCTTCATAGTGCCTCTTTCATAGAAGTTTTGGTCCTTATGGGCGAAAACCTCTAGTAATCTATTTTCACAATCTTCTCTTGATCCCAATTTCTTATCACTCAGGAAGTTTTGCAATGCGAGAAAATGGTGGGGATCGCTTGGTGCCAGGTCCGGACTCTATGGTGGATGCATTAAAACTTCCCAACCAAGCTCCCAGAGTTTCTGGCGAGTCACTACAAACGTGTGTCGCCTGGCGTTTTCCTGATGGAACACAGCACCTCTTCTGTTAGCCAGAATTGGTCATTTCTGGTCAATCGCTAGCTTCAAACGGTCCAGTTGTTGACAGTAGAGATCTGAATTTAGTGTTTGGTCATTTTGGAGCAACCCCTAATAAATTATTCCTTTCCAGTCCCACCAAATACATAGTAGAGCCTTTATGGACATTAGTCCTGGTTTGGCCGCCGTTTGAGCTGCTTCACCGCACTTTGACCACGATCGGTTTCGTACAATATTGTCGTATGTGACCCATTTCGCATCCCCAGTCACCATCCGCTTAAGAAATGGGTCGATTTCATTCCGTTTGGCCAAGGAATCGCAAATGGAAATTCGATCCATCGTGTTTTTTGGTGTTAATTGGTGTAGCACCCAAACATCGAGCTTCTTTTTTAATCCAACTTTGCGCAAATGGTTTAAAACTGTTTTATGGTCAATCTTCAGCTCTTGGGCAATGCTACGTCTACTAACACATGCCGGTCAACTTCAATAATTTATGTGGTTTTATTGAGATTTTCGACGACGGGTCTTCCTGCGCGAGGTGCATCTTTACTAACACAAATACCTGAACGGAATCGACGAAACCAAAATTACACATAATTAGCTGTTACAGTATCGGCACCATAAACATCATTCGCAATTTCGCCTTTATCAAAGAAAGACTGTAAAATGAACCAAATTTTCTCTTTGTTGACTTCCATTTTTAACACTCTGTAACTCACAACTGAATGGACCAAACGAAAAAGAGCAAAAGAATTTTTTTAGTGTGAAATGTCATCTTGACAACGAACATAAATTTGAAATTGTTTGATAGATACTTCACGAGATATCTACACTACAGTGATCTACCAAAAAAATAATGGATTTCTTTTTCCCCAACCTAATTTAATAATGGCATAGGGCGTCAAATTTCCTCGAACTTCATATCACATCTACATATAGTTTCGTAAATATAAAGCCAATGGGACACTCACTCACTAACTAGAGTTTGGAATATGCTGTTAGAATCCTTGCGTCCCCTTCGTCTACTTCATAATTTTTGAAGCAGACGAAGATGACGAGGACAATATCTGAAATGACTCCCCACTTTCTAACCTATAAAGTTTAGAGCCGATACCTAACTTTTGCTAAGGTCGGCCAATCAATTGTTAAAATAAAGTCTGATTATTAGTTTAATCAGTCTATTCTTAAAGAAATGAGATGCTATTTTTTTCACAATTTTGAATTGTTCATGATTCGATCTATACCAGTGGCCCCCAATCCCCAGACCGGTATTGATCTGTAGATTTAATGATACCGAGCCGCCTAAGGAACATTAAATTACCGTATTTGCTCCAATCTAAGCCGCCCTAATTTTCCAGCTGAAAATCGGGTGCGGCTTAGAATCGAAGGCAAAACATTTGTTGAAAGGGGGAAATTGAGTTTCCGCCCCTTTCAAAAGGAAAATTGTAACCTCCCATTCTGGTCACTTGTATCCTTTACCTATCCCATTCCGTAATTTATATCCTGTATTCAGTTTATCCTAAACATTGTTGTCTCCTTTTATTTAGGAAATTTTCTTGTATACGCTTTCTTTTAATCAAAGATTTCGGTTATATCACTAAGACGAGTTCACTATGACGTAAGTATGAAAGGGAAGGCAATTTTATATGCAGAAAAAAAAAAAAACGGAAACAGAGCAATGACCACTGAAATTTTGAAACGGATAAAACAAATATATGTCCGTGGTGTAAGAAAATGATATAATTTTTCCTTATAAATGTTCAACAGTCTTTTTAACTCCTTTACATTTTTTTTCAAAAAATGTTGCATAACTAATGCAAAAGATGGCACAGAAGACGACATAGTGTCGAGAAACGTCGACGCCGGCACCAATTCCAAAGTCAACTGCGACAGTGGGAGAGACGAATACTTTTCGAAACATGATACTGATGGTTAGAGTAATTACAGGTTCATATTTGTATTTGAATTTTTTTAATACGGCTATAAAATTAATTAATTATTAATTTATTATATTTGTCATTTAATTTTTAAAAAAAATTCTTATGTATATCGTATATTGATGAAAATTTCACACAATTTTTTTTATTGAATTATTTAGAGAATTGGGGTGTGGCTTAGAAATGATGGTGGCTTGTATTCGAGTAAATACGATATTTCCTTTCTATTTACTGTGTTGCGTTTGGGATTTATGCGACTTGCCATGAAAATTATTTTATATATTTCATGTTAAATCTCTTTATATTCATTTCTGGTGTAACTACATTTTATTATGTAGGCATATTGAAATACAATTGAATTAAAACGATTTAAAATATAAACAATCAAAGTCCCACCCTCAGTGGGCCGTGGTAAAGTTATCAAACGTTGACCAGTCAGCGGCGATAAAAAAAACTCGAGAGCACTGATCTATACAGTCATTGGACACTCAGAGTAATTTGCAAGTAAGGATACCAATTGACAATCAACATGCAAATATAACCATCTTACTGCTTTTGAAAGATATTTTTAATATGTTTTCTCTCTTTTTAATATCTTGAAAACTTTACCTTATTTTAAAATTCAATCTGTATACCTCTTCTTGTGTTCATTCAAAATTGTCTTCATTTAATATCCCGAAGCAAAACCCAGACTTGGAATACATTTTCAGATAAATTAAGTCCCAATATTAAAATAAATTCATACACCTATACCCATTTATAACACTCTTAAATTTGTAAATACACTTTCACAAGTAGAATTAATCACCAATTTTGTATTATTATACAATAACAGGCCTGGAATTTATTTTTTACTGCAAAAATAATGGAATGAGTTAAATAAAAATTAGAAGTTCGGTAATGTATAGTTCTTTACAAGATAATACTTTTGTTTGTTCAAACTGAAACTTGACCATTATACTTCATTCCATTTTTTTTTAAATTCTCAAAGCAGTCAGTAGGGCAGTAAGCCAGTAAATAAATCATTTGAATCGCACAACTATCATTACGTAATCAAAATTGCCGTTTCCCATTACCTGGCAGAGTAGAATGCTGTTATGCCGCATACTTCCGGTTACAAAATTCTCCGAGGTGTTTCCCCACGTTTTTGAAACACCATACGTAGCACGACTCTAAACAAAATACATGTATATTTTTTAAAGCATATCACTTTTTAATACCATTTTGTTGCTGCATTCAAAGGTCTCTAGTAAATAAGCTAAAATGCTAAAAGTATCTAAAATAAGTTCATGGGAGATCTTGACAGTTTCATGAAAGAATTACACGACTTTTGCCCTCGAAAGCTGTGAATTCAGGTCAGAATTTTACTAAGTGAAGAATAAATAGAAAGACCTACATGGTACATTGAGCTCAAAGTCATCAGGCAGCATGACTTGTAAATTTCCAGAATGAGATACCGGGTGATTGTAGTTTTCGTCATGCAATCATCTTTCGTCATATTTATAGCCTTAGAATGATGTTAATATATTACACACACACAAACGTCCTTATTTTCTTTCTGATATCTTTACCTTCTGTGAAACAGGGAGAAAAAGTTCAATTATAAATATCATTATGAAAAAAGAGTAAGTGAAAGTTATATTAATGTCGCACGGGTTATTGGCAACGGATCATATAATTTTGAGCCTCGATCAAGTGACGAGGACGCCACCTCAGCTGGCACTTTCAATTATCCTAACTTCCGCACCACACCAACTGGAGCACTTTGAGCCTTGATAAATTTCCCGTGCATCAGCCCCTTAACACGGTGGGTCTTTAGTGGCACAAAGGCTCGAGCCCGCGTCTTGATAATGCCACCTACGAGTTCGTGACCGTGACTGGTAGGCTTCTGAGGCCCTATAGATTTCCAAAGCTCATGTTTCAAAAAGAATTCATTCTACAAAACATTCGACAAAATAATTATTCACGTAATTGTATCCACTAATATATATACATATATCATATGTGGAACTAGGGCTCAAATTCATGACACGCCGGTCACAGGTTCGGGACTATAACCACTAGGCTACCAATAGTAATCAAGATAGATGGGGTTCTTAAAATTCTGCGAAAATATATAGTTTGAAAATTCGGTTCTATGTAACAGTAAGTACAAAGTAAAACTATTTGTTTAATTTAAAGTATTTAAAAGTGTATTCACATATAGTATAATATTAATAATTATTTTCCCGTGAATTTTTCCTCTTTTTTGCGTCCTCAAAAATAGAGCTAAAACATGAATGTGAACAAACTTAAAATATTTAATCAACAATAATTTTAAAGCGCTATGAATCACATTATAGTGGATACATAACATTTCTATTCTTAATTTTATATGACATAATTCTGTTGGTACAAATTATACAAATTAGAAAATAAGGAACTATTTTATTCTCAAAAACAGATTGCATTAGTGAAATTTTTTCTAAAAAAAATAAATGAAAAAGCTTGTTAAAATATTGAAAAAAGTACCTTGTCATATTTTCAGTCAAAATCAGCTGAAACCCTCAAACAGGAAGGAAGGCAACATTTCTGGAAAATCTGTTTCCTTTTTTCAGCTAGAGTGTCAGACATCACACCTCTACCGCACCCTACATTTAAATACGTCATTATCAAGAACGACTCTGAGTGATTCGTAACTCGAATTACATCATCCTCTTTTTTATTTTTGCAAGTAGGACATGCATGGGCAAACTCTTCTTCTAGCAGAACATGTTCAATGTTCTTTTTAACGCATCCTGATCGTTTGACAACAGACATTATAACTGCGTACGGTTGATAAATTCTTACTTCGTTCTGGAAGATTTGTTATAATTAAGATGACCATTTTTTTTACAATGAAAAGGAGGACGAAATATTTAAGAAAAAAAACTACAACTTAAATTTCAGAGAAACGTTTTATTAATTCAAACAAAAATACGCTAATTACGCTTACATTCTTTTTAATTAGAATCTTAAACGAATATTTTTCCATTGAATTAATTCTTTTTTTTTGTCAACGTATCATTTTTTAATATATTGGAAAGTTAGGGCAAAATATATCCTTCAAACTGAATTTTAAGGTAAGCACTGTAGCTAAAAAATATCAACACATTCAATTGTAATTTCTCACTAGTCACTTCACAAAAATCATTACCAACTGAAAAAAACCCTTTTCAACTGGTGCATTAGTTCCAGGAAAACACAACGTAAATTCAACAAGAATAATTACATTTTCATGTGGAATGTGTTCATTTTTGAAATGGTTTAAGTATAATTTCACCCATCTTCTATCAATTTCTCAGCATGTTGATTTTCCAATTGTTCTAATTTATTAGAATTTAAATATACATTCCTTCTTCTTTCTACTTCAGACAATTGTCATTGTTTTTAATATCAGGCATTTCTTTTGATAAAAATTCAACGTAATTTTCTATATATCTGCCCAATTTACATGTGACAAAGTTAAAAAATATCATTGAAAAGTGTTATTGCCAGTGATATTTTTTTCAGACCTATCTTCGATATTTTGGAAGCATGTTTGGTTCATCTCTGAAAATAGAGATTAACAGATCAGTTTTAAAATATTGAAAAGGAGGACAAAAAGGAAGGCACTATTCGAGGAAGGACAGAATCTATAAAAAGAGGACGGTTGGTCACCTTATTATGACTAGGCTTGGTCAATGTATTGGTTTTATTGACCAAATAGAATATAGCATTCTCTTTAAAAAAGAAAACGAAAAATGTTACAATTGGGTTAAAATTCGAACATAATTTTCTCAATTAGTAACAAGTAGGTTATGACAAAATGCCTAAATTGCTTTTAAACAAAGATTATGAAAAGAGAAAAACATTATAGAAAAGAATGAAACCAAAAAGGAAGAAAAATATACGTTTTTATCTTATTTTTACAGGGGAAAAAAATAAAAACCAGAAAGTCTTGGAAGATAAGTAGTAATAAATTATTCAGTCTGCTACCAACCTTTGAATTACGATAGAATAAATAGGATAGTTTTTTTAAGAATGTCACGCAAATATTCATGTATTTATATCCTTCCTTCTAGCACCCTTTCTTTTTTTAGTTTATGAAGGTGTTTTTTTAAAAAGTAAGACATATTTTTGATTTCTTGTGCGAAAAAGTTGAGTGCTACTTTATTTTTTTTAACACTAAAGGTGCACTCGTATAGTTTTATTTAAATTTCAATTTACCGTTAAAAATAAAATGGTTTCGCTAAAATTGTGAGCAATTAATATTTTAAAATAATTAATATGAAAATATATTTCTTCAATAGATTTTATAGATTTCTAATTTAATTTATCATAATAATGCAAACCCTATGTGACAGTGCCTTAATTACAATTTTGTCCTTTCAATTTGAAGAACATACTTCAGCAAAGGAACAAAAAATTTCTGTCTGAAGAAAAAATAAAGTTTGTTTTTCAAAAAAAAAACGTATATTTTTATTTCAATGTAAATTGTTTATATAAATATACTGAGAATTTTTTCTAGTACCAAAGTAAAATTTCTAAGGATGATCACCCATTAAACACATAATTATTACTTGATTCTTCAATGGTGTCGTAATAAAATATAATTAACAACACTAAAACGCAATCTACGACGACTCGAAGTCTTTATAATTACGAAACATGTCTTTTATCTGTAAAATAAACAATGGAAACTTTTTCCTTTATTATTTAAATAAAATCGATACAAATATAAAGCATCGTGGAATATTTGCATTGATATTTGTTGTTGTTACTAATGCCACCTGATCGACAGAAACATCAAATCAAGGTCCAAATGGGAAATGCCGCCCCTGTCTCCAAAGTAAAACATTATATATTATACATATAAAATCTTAAGAAATACAAAAAAAAAAAAAAATCGAAATTAAGGACATAATTAACTGTTATTATTTCAAATTTCAAGCGAGTAAAACGTAAGAAAGAAATATCCCATTTCAGCAGGCCAAATCCTTCAAAAAAAGATTCTACTAGTATCTACAAGCGTTTATTTTAACCTATAGTAGATAGACTCAAGACTAAAATAAAACATCTCTTGTGACTCTCTATCTACCAAAAACTCTAATTACCCCTGTCCCCTTTTGGACAGATGATACCGGACATCTTGTGAGTGAAAAGAATGTCTGTTGTGGCCTCTCTCAAGGATGGGAAGAAAGTTTCTAGTGAAAAATGTGTAAACGTATCAAATTTTATGGCCACCTCGAACCCATCAAGTTTCAACATAAAAGAAAGTTGACATTAAACATACAGATTACAGAATAAGGAAATGAGATACTATAAATGAAGTACCTAATTCACACCCAATAATATGTAAGAATTTGTATCAAAATTCTTTTGTAACAAAAAGGAAAATATTTTTTAAATTCGATCCAAATGCCACCTTTAAAATTTGCCGCCCCGGGCAGGGGTCCGGTTTGTCCGGCCCTAGAGCCGCCTGTTGTAACTCCTGTTTAGCGGCGCTGCAGTCGCTTGTTTCAAGTGTAAATAGCATTCCTGTTTTGTAAATAAAAACGTTTTTGTCCCTCTATACGACTGGTCGGGTGTTTTTTGCGTCGCCTCATCCTTCTGACAGGTAAGAGCAATTTATTCATTTTAATGCAAGAATCCGAATTGAATTTTTGAATTACGAATTTGAATATGATTTAGAATGTTTTGAATTTGAACATTATTTTGGTGCCTGAAACTCAGGACCGACCTTTAGATAAATATTGCGAGCTGTTAGTGTAGTTGAAATCTTGCGAACAGTATTTGAATTTGAAAATTTAATTTATACAAAATGGATATCGAAGTCCTTAAAAAAATTCGAACACCTGTAAGAAGGGCGGCAACAGAATTATCAAACTCAATTAAAATTGAAATTGAGAAGGAAAATGCATCAAAGCGATTTAATAGAACTTTTCGCAAAATTAATTGATAAAGAAAAACAACTTGAGAATGTTGACAAAGATATCACGATTCTTACTAATATGGACGACCTAAAAAGGAAATAGAAAAACAACAAGAATACCGAGATTCAATAATAACTTGTAAAGTGCGTGCCAATAAAATATTAAACAAAAGAGAAACTGAGTCGAGAAACACACACACCTATTACAAGTTCCAGAAGCGAACAACAATTGTCAAGTTTAAAACTCCCTCAACTGCAAATCCCACAATTTGACGGAAATATTTTAAAATTTAGTGATTTCTTTGCCCAATTCAAAGCAGCAATTCACAATAACTCAAATTTAAGTGACGTTGAGAAATTTAATTATTTAAAATCTTACTTAATTGATGAAGCTGAAATAGCAATTAGAGGTTTAACTTTAAGTGCAAATAACTATACAATCGCATTTAACATAATTAAAGAGCGATTTGGCAGAAAAGATTTAATTATTGATTCACATATGTCTAAATTATTGCATTTAAATCCTGTGCGAAAATCTTATATTTTGAGCTTGCGAAAACTGTATTCTGAATGTGAAATCCATATTCGAGGATTACAAAACTGTAGGGTAAATCCGGACACTTATAGTTCTTTATTGTATCCAATAATTTTAAAATTTATTCCTCGGGATTTATCATTAGAGTTTACCCGAAAATCATACGGTCAAACGGAGAATATGATTTCTGATTTATTAGACTTCTTAAAAATAGAATTTCAATGTCGCGAAAAAAATGAGCATTTAACTAAAGAATTAAATTCTTATGATTCCGATCCCCAAAAAGAAACTAGAAATTATTCTAACGAAAAACAGAATTATAAACACAGTAAATTTAATAAATATATAACGTAGATTCAGCGTGTGGAAAAAAAAATACTTGTAATGTCCCGACGATCTCCGCGTTTGTTGTCAATGTAAATAAGTGTGTATTTTGTTTGGGAAATGATAATAAAAATGATCATAGTTCCGATTCTTGTCCGAAATCAATCGAGGAAAGGAAATTATCTCTTAGGAAAAACGGCATTTGTTATCTATGTCTCACGCGAGGCCATATATTTCGGGCTTGTAAAAAGACTAGTGGTTTGCGTTAAAATTGTAGGGGTCGTCACTTCGAACTGATATGCGATACTTCTTTCATCCCCGCAAACAACCCCGATAACCAAGGGACCTCCTCTGGGAACGTAGGTGTTCGGGATTCCTCTCTGTAATGTGACACCCCCATGAAAAGTATTTCATGCTGTAATGTGAATACAACTCCTGACGAAACTCTTCTCGAAACGTGTAGGGCTTTGTTGGTAAACGAATCGGAGAAAAAGGAAATAAATCTCTTGATAGATAACGCTTCGCAGAGATGTTTTTTTTTTTTAAAAAAAACAGTTGCCTCTGAAATGAAACTCCCTGTAAAACGCGAAGAAAATTTATTGGTTTACACATTCGATTCGAGAACACCCATTCAAAAAAAATACGAAGTTATGGAAATTACCCTCTGTAACCTTAACGACCCTGTAAACACGATCACTATTGAAGCTCTCCTGACGGATGTCATTTCCGGAACTCCTTTCAAGATATCGGCGAATAAATTAAAGAAATCGCTTAGCTGTAAAAATGTTCACTTCTCTGACATAAACGAATCGAATGGAGATGAGATTTCATTGTTAATAGGGGCGCAATATTTTTGGCAGATTCATTGCGGTAAAAAGGAAAAATTAACAAAAACTTTGTTTGCAATAGATACCATTTTCGGGACAATAATCCAGGGTAGAATATCGCCTATGGATGTACATTATAAAGAAAACGTTTCTGTATTTAAAATAGAATGTTTTCCCAATTAAATGAAACTTTAACCCAATTTTGGAAATTAGAATCGATGGGAATTAGTGATACAGAAAAGAATATGTTAGATAGCGATAACGACTATACTTCGAGTTTTGAGCATAATTTAAAATTTAATAACGGAATGTATGAGACTAAATTATTATGGGAAGATAAACCAAGCGACTTGGAAAATAATTGGGCAATAGCGAAGCTCAGATTCGGTAATTTAAGTATAAAAATGCAAGACAATAATTGGCTTTATAATGAATACATAAATATTGTTAAAGATCAAATTAAAGAAAGTATTGTTGAGGAATGTTCATCACACATTTCGAAACTAATTCTTATTATATGCCTCATTCGGCTGTGGTTCGAAAAGACAAAGAAACGACGAAAGTTCGAATGGTTTTGATGCGTCCTCGAAAGGTAGAGATTGTAAATCTTTGAATGAGTGCCTTTATGCGGGTCCACCTTTGAATCCCCGAATAATAGATGTAATCTTGCGATTTCGCGAATATGAATATGAGTTTTGTAGTGATATTCAATTGGCATTTTTAACGATTGGAATAGCTGAGGAAGATCGCGACTATTTAAGATTTTTTTGGTTTCCGAATGATGGAGATGCCAAATCGTACAAAATAATGAGAATGAATCGTGTACCGTTTGGGGTGACCTTGAGTCCTTTTGTACTTGCTGCGACGATTAAATTCCATATTCGAAAATATAAGGAAGATTATAGAGAAACCTATGAAATGTTGAATACTTCTTTATATGTTGACGATCTGTTCGCCGGTTCATCGGAATCCGTTAATAAAGCTTTCGATCTCTCAAAAAACGCGATTGAAATTCTTAAAGATGCTAATATGAATTTAAGAAAATTTAAAACTAATTCGAAGGAATTAAGAAAATTATGGAACGAAAACGGTATAGGTGATGTATGTGAATCGGGTGAGCGTTTTTTAAAAGTTTTAGGAATTATTTGGAATTTAAATAATGATACATTTAAATTAGATGCACAACCATTGCTTGAGTTAATTAAAAATTTAAAGAATTCGAAACGCTGTGTTCTAAAAACAGCAGTAAAAATCTTTGATCCGACAGGTTTTATTTCCGCATTTGTGTTAATAATAAAATGCTTAATGCAAGAAATTTGGGAATACGGTCTCGGCTGGGATGAGGAATTGCCCACCGAGTTAAAGAACAAATGGGAGACTTGGTGCTCTCAAGTTTGTCTTCTAAACGACTTAACATTGGAAAGAAAATATTTTCCATATCCTTTAGATATGGGAAAGGATTTGCAATTGCACATATTTTGTGATGCAAGTTCCAGAGCATTTGGAGCAGTGGCGTATTTTCGTTATGTCACTGCGAATGACGATATTTACACGAGTTTTATATAACCGCTAAAAGCAGAGTTTCTCCTCTCACGAAAAGGTTTTTCACGGTGGTGTTAGTGAAACTGTACTAGAAATTACAGAGTGATTCTGGCTCATTAAGGGGAGACAGACTGAGAAAAACATCTTAAAGAAATGTTTGCTAAGCAAAAGATTTAGTTCGACTTCAGGTGTTCATGTCACCGCTCCGTTACCAGCTCTTCGTGTAAAGCAGTCAGCTCCATTTTCTGTAGTTGGAATAGATTTTGGAGGCCCCCTCTACACAAAAGACGAGAATAAACATTACATTATTTTATTTACGTGTGCTGTTACGAAAGCTCTTCACTTAGAGCTAGTGAACAATCTTAGAAATGAAACGTTTCTATTAGCACTTAGACGTTTTATAAGTCGTCGTGGTCTGTGTTCAAAAATATTGACTGACAACACAAAAACTTTTAAGAAATCCGAACTTTAACAGTAAAACTTGTGGAAAATTATCAGCAATCCTTAAGTGAAAGCGTTCTACGCTTCTCATAAAATCTACTGGCAGTTTATTATCGAACAAGCACCCTGGTGGGGCGGCTTTTACGAAAGACTTATTCGAACAGTAAAGCTTGCTTTATGAAAGACTGTGGGAAGAGCAACTTTATTTCGCGATGAGTTGGAGACTCTTTTAATTGAAATTGAAGGAGTGCTCAACTCTCGCCCTCTTACATATATTTTTAGTGAATTTAATGAACCTGAACCTCTTACTCCATCTCATATGATTTTAGGACGTAGAGTGAATAGTCTACCACCTGCCAGGCTTAATTTTGATTCTAACTTATCCAACAGGAAATTTCTAATTCAAAGGTTTAATTATCGCGAAAGATCACTTAATGTGTTTTGGATAAAATGGTTAAAAGAATATATTTGCATGCTTAAATCTGCTCATTGTGTTAAACCTACAGGCGATATTAAAGAGTTTAAAATTGATGATGTTGTACTAATTAATGATGAAAAGTTTCCTAGACATTTTTGGAAACTAGGTAAAGTTGGTGATGTATTTCCTCTCAGGGATGGTAAAATACGTTCTTGTAAGATAAAAACACAAAATTCAATTATTAAAAGACCTGTACAATTGTTACATAACCTTGAACTTAATGAATGATTGAATTTGTATCTGGTGAATTTGCATGTGAATTACTTGTAATGTGTATTTAATATTTTTCTGTGTATTTTGAAATAGTAGCAGATTATGAATGAACCCCCTGGTCATTCGGTGGGGAGTATGTTGTAACTCCTGTTTAGCGGCGCTGCAGTCGCTTATTTCAAGTGTAAATAGCATTCCTGTTTTGTAAATAAAAACGTTTTTTTGTCCCTCTATCCAACTGGTCGGGTGTTTTTTGCGTCGCCTCATCCTTCTGACAGGTAAGAGCAATTCATTCATTTTAATGCAGGAATCCGAATTGAATTTTTGAATTACGAATTTGAATATGATTAAGAATTTTGAATTTAAACACCGCCTGTCGTGAGCGTTGCTTTGAGCACCACGCAGATGACAGTACGTTTTTCCCCGTTTCCAACACGTTTGAGGGAGTCCTGGTGGTGCTCAGAGGCCGCCCATCTCTCTCCCCCTTCCACCAACCTCAAGAGAGGACATGCGGCTCGCGGCGGCTACTTAAAGTACCCCCATGACTTCTCCGGGATTCGAACCTAGGCCCTATGGCACAGCATTCAGCGTCGCTAACCACTATATTGGATGAGCATATCTAAGCTTACCTAAAAAAAATTAAAGATATTAAAATATATCTTTGAAAGTCCATGCCATTAACCGAGATTACGTGAAGATCAGTGCTCCGTGAACAGTGTTGCGCCAAAATTTAAGCGTCATTGTCTTTAGTTTGTAATAAATACTTGTACTGTGTTTTATTTTACATCTGTGATTGGGAAAAGGTTAAGAGTAACTGACAAAGATATTTAAGCTAAATGTGTGGCAATGAACAGGTTCCTATAACAATATTTAAAATTAATGTTTCAAATGGTGGCATTAAAATTCCAAAACTATGACAGAAATTTAATATGAAATTCGCATGAAAAAGTACTTAATAAGTTTTACTCTTATAGAACAATAATAAAATGTCGGGGGGAAAAATACGGGTACTGTTTTTTAGTTGCTCTAGGGCAAGCATGTCAAACACGCGGCCCGCCGACTCAAAAAGCTTTTAAACATTCAAAGACTTTTTTTCATTTGATGTCAACTTTTTTAAAAGTTAAGTTACGAATTCTTTTTTTTTAAAGAAATCCAATTCAATGATAGAAATAAGTTTTAGATTAGAAGTGTTATTAATATTTTATTAAAACTCATTTAATTGTACTATTATAAATTAAACTTTTAAATGCATTTAAGCATTTTCACTATAGTGGAACCAAGATTCATTATGTGTGTGCGACATTTATTCCTCACTCTCCCTCCTTGGAATGTCCATTCAGAAAGGAGAACAGAGTAACTTCAGAGACCACGATACGTGTTTTTTTTTTTTTTAAGGTATCCGACTACGTTCGGAACTGTGATTTTAAAAAAGTGTATAAATGGATAATTTTTATGATATTTAGTGTCACTTAGATTAGAAAATATGTATAAAATTGTTTTAAGGACAGTATGACCAAAAAATATTTAAATACAATATTTTGGCAAAAAATTAACTTAGAATAACCTTTTTTCAAAACGTTCTCCTTTTATAAAAAATGCTTCTATAATAATAATATTTTCCTTATATAAAGTTAAGACTGAACAAGGATTTTTGAAAAATTCACACTATTTTCAGAGTTACCACCAATTGAAATAATTATCTGCGTTTTTTTTCTTAATTTTCTCCCTCTGTTGTACTAAAATATTGATAAATCCACTTCTAAGTTATATATTTCAAAAAATTTAGTTCTGCCTCTGTACAGAGGTCTGAGTTATGTACAGGCAAAATAATATTATAATAGAGGCATTTTTCATAAAAGGAGAATGTTTTGAAAATTGGTCATTCTATGTTCATTTTTTTTAAAATATTGTACTTAAATAATTTTTTATTGTAATAATATTCTTAAAACAATTTTATTTTCGTTTTCTAATCTAAGTGACACTAAATATCATAAAAACTATCCCTTTATACGTTTTTGCAAAATCACGGTTCCGAACGTAGTCGGATACCTACGCCTAAGTTTAAAAAACACAAGGTGATCAAGATAAAGTGTAATGTTTGCTCAATCATTTGCAAATGGATTTAGACTTGGGTCTTTATTCATATTAAACCAAAAATTTATTTTATAAAAATAAAATGTATTTGAATTTTGAGAACAATGTGTAAGAAAACAGATTAGTTAAAGAGGAACACTAATTTTCAAAAAAAGTGGAAACAGTAATGTTTTTGTGTCCAGAACTAGAATAAAGCATTATAGCACAAGTCATAAAACAAACTATGATCAATACGTTGCAAAAGTTCGTGAAGTCAAATTGTTGAAATGAAATTTCAGTGCAGTACATTTTTTCAAAAAATAAGTTGTAAAAGTAGTCGGATACCTTAACACCAAAAGATTTTCCTTCTGGAAATGAACAAAATACGGAAAACACCGGCCAGATATAACATACTGTACTATCGGTGGGATTCATTGCAGTAGAAAATGTGATACTGTGTATACAGACCTAATTATGGCAGACAGACATTTTGCGAGTTTTTTTCAAAGATCAAAAAATATCATTGATGTAGATTTTGATGAAGAAAATGAATTGAATAATGCAGTTCCTCTGTTCCCACATCATCCGAAATGAGGAACATCATAAATAAGTATGCGCAATTATTTAGACGCACATCCAATGATGAAATGAATAACAAAATGGACGATACCAAACAATTTGATGCTATAAAAACAATACAAAGAAAAATATCAGATTATTTTCCAAAAACTCAATAAATGTTTTTCAAAAAATTTGAAAATTTCGAATTAAATTTCTTTAAGTTCTTACGATTTCTTGATGTTTATTAAACTTATGCATATATCTATGTAAATAAAATAAACTCTAATAAAAAATTTTGTTGATATATATATATATATATATATATATATATATATATATATATATATATATATTATATAATCCAAAATATAAAAATACACAGATAGTTAGAACCTAAGATAACTATACTAAATAGGAAGAAATAGGCACAATAGTACAATAACAAACTCCTTGCCTTAGGAACCAAGATTGCAGGTTTAAACGAGTTTTAGGGATATATATATTTATAATATATATATATATATATATATATATATATATATATATATATATATATATATATATATATATATATGTAGGATTTTCCCTTTGAAACATTTTGTTAAAAGGTTGAGTCATATCCTTTTCAGAGGACCATAAATCTCAATTTTATTTATTACTGCATTGCGAAGCAGCGCCACCTAGTGAGCTTTCGTAGCTCCGGCTTGAATAATTTTTCGGCAGAGGCCAACTAACCACTGCTTGTTCAACACGTCGCGTCTTTACCGCATTTTCGCGCCCTGCGCGGCACTGCCAGTCCGAACGTCCAATAATGATAAAGGTTTATTTCCCCGTCTTCTAAAGGTATAACTCAACTTTTAATTAACCTAATTCCTGCATGTCTTTCTCTTTGTAACTATCCCCTTTTGTAAATATTTTCCTTTAACTTTAAATAAATTCTTTTTTACTTAAATGAAGTATCTGTGTTTAAATGACTTAGATTCATTTAATTCATCACTCACCTTTAAATACTTACCCCTAGACAAGCCACCTCGCCAATCTAAAATCCCGCCTTCTGAAGAGTCTGATTTTTATTCGAAGATTTATTCGGACTCCCATATATATATATATATATATATATATATATATATATATATATATATATATATATATATATATATATATATATATATATATATATATATATATATAATATATATATTTATATATATATATAATATATATTATATTTATATATATATTTATATATATATATATATATACACTGCTGGACAATTGCTAAGGACGGATAACACTATCATCCATAGCAACCACAAAATGAAAGGAAGCAAAATGTGGAAAATTAGAATAAGTGCGGGATATTAGTAAGAAGTATGAGTATGCAAATTTTTTTCCACGTCTGTTCATCACGTGATAGCGTTTATAAGAGCTTTAAAGGTTTTGACGCGTGTGGACAGTTGTTGTTTCAAGTCAAAGTTTTACAGGAAAGATTTAATAGAGGAACTTAAAATTTTTGGCATGTCTTCCCGACATCACATAGATGATTTTATGCGTGGCCGAATTATTGGAAAGATCAAAGAAGGGCGAAAAATAACAGATGTTGCCAGGGAGTTCGACATCGCTCACAGCGTTGTTTCACGGCTGTGGAAGTCATTTAAAACTACTGGAATGTGTAGTAGACTGACATACCAGAATACTTTCTCACTAAACTAAATATGTATGCAGACGATACAGCTGTGCACACTACATTTAAGAGAATCACATCAGTCACATTTGCTCTAAACAAACACCTTAAATTGCTAGAAAAATACTACGACCGGTGGAAAATCAGCATTAATGTTGAAAAATCTGCCGCCGTATTATTCACTAAAAAACGCAAAATTCCACCACCACCTAAAATGTACAACACTACAATCCCATGGTCTCAAAGTACTAAATACCTTGGTATTACATTTGATAAAAATCTCACTTGGAAAACACACATTCAAAACACGCGTCAAAAATTCCGGAAATTAATGTTTAAACTTTTTCCCCTAATTGGCCGGAATTCGGATTTATCTAGAAATAATAAAGTGCTTTTATTCACAGCCGTTATGCGTCCCATATTATCTTATGGGTGCCCAGTGTGGGGATACGCCGCTAAAACTAATATCAATATCTTAGATACTCTACAAAATTCTACAATCCGAATGATCGTTAAAGCCTCAAGGTACATGAGAAACGACGACATTCGGAAAGCTCTTAAAATCAAAAGTTTTAAATTCTATATCCAGAAAATAGCTAAAAAGTTCTTTAACTCTCTGCAATTCACCAATAATAGCAATATGATAAACTTAAATACCTATACTCCTCATGATTCTACTAAAAGACCGAGAAGAATACTTCTCGACTCCTACAATCCACCATAATTTTAATAGCCCGTGCAATTATTGCACAACTATTGCTAAATTTTTTAATTCTATATTTATTTCTATTTTTCTTCTTAAATTTTGTCGTATCCCCACCATCCGGGCTTGCCCCTCCCCCTTAGTCTTAATTTTCTCTTTGAGAGACTTGAGCAGCCTATGAGAGTCGATTTCATCTCCCGCCATGCACCAATAAGAGAGCTTCCTTTCAGCTCTCCGCCATGTACTCAGAAATCCGCACGACCCAGGAAATTACTCCAACGATTGGCTCGACCAATCAGCTGCTTCCTACATGCTAGCAGGATACAGCCCACAGTCGTTCCACATACAGTACAGTCCCGATAATCCGAACAATATCGGACCGACCCCTGTTCGGATTACGTGATTGTTCGGATTAGCCGGAGTAACAGCGAAATCACTATTTGAACTGGGAGTACGGGTCTATTGTGTCTATGTATTTTATCGTAACGTGAGCGTACGCGCCCGCTTTTTTGCCGCGTGGTCTGTACTCCCACTCCTCGACGCGTGTGTCCTCCCTCCACCACTCCTAACTTAGTGTGTCAGTGTGACTGCGTGTGCCCGTACTGTTGGCCGTCAGTCGTTCCGCGCTCGTTCTATACTCGTCCGTTTTTGTCTCTGTGTTAATAACAGTGTTACAGTGTGATATTCTACAGTGAAAACAGTTTGTTGTGTGTTTTGGACATTTATCTGTGATACAGTGTACGTAAACAGATTGTTATGGCGAGTAAGCGTAAACACTCAACACTTACTCTTAAAGACAAACTAGAGGTTCTAAAGCGTTTAGATAAAGGGGAAGGTGTGACAAAATTGGCTACAGAGTTTAATGTTGGCAAAGCTACAATTCTGTCTACAAGACTGTCTTCGTTGCGTCAGAAAAAAATAACTGAATTAATGTAATAAGGTACTTGTTCACTACATTATCAGTACTGTACTGTACATATTTTATATTTAATCTTATATTGTACAATTTTTCCTACTAAACATTAGTGTTCTGTTCTGAAGTTTATTCCATTTTAAAATTTGTACCATAACTTGATGTACAGTGCGTGAATATTAAATAAAGAACTGTTTTGAATTAAGAGGTTTACACTGTTTTATATTGAAATATTCACCGATTTTCGTCCTTAAAATTATAAAAAATTTTCCGCGGAGCCGTTCGGATTAACCGGATGTTCGGATTAGCCGTGTTCGGATTAGCGGGACTGTACTGTATATTTTTCGGATATGGGATGGAGGCCATATGGCTTCGCGAGCCATATGCCCAGAAAATGTCACCGTAGTGTAGTAGACGGCACGGGGGAGGTCGTGTTAGAAGTACGACGCCTGCAGAAGACAGATATATCGTCCTATCAGCAAAAGGGAACAGGCGCACCTCAGCTCAGCAGGTAGGAAATCAGTTTCTTGCTGCCTCAGGAAAGCAGATCTCCCGAAAAACTTGCCAGACGTTTGAGGGGAGGAGGACTATACGCACGCAGACCTGTTGTGTGTGTCCCATTGACTAGACAGCACCGTACTGCCCGTTTGCAATGGTGTCGTGAGCATCACAATTGGACTGAACAGGACTGGGCATGCGTACTATTCTCAGATGAGAGTAGGTTCAGTCTGTCATTGGATTGTAGACGCCAACTGATCTGGCGCGAGAGTGGCACTGCTTATCGACCAGAAAATATCCAGGAAAAGGACCGATATCCGACATGCAGTATCATGGTGTGGGCCGGCATCATGATCAATGGCCGCACGCGCCTACATGTGGTTGCGAATGGGACTATGACGGGCCAACGATACATTGATGAAGTTCTACTTCCTCATGTTCGTCTTTTCCGTGGTACTGTCGGTGATAAATTTGTTTTTATGGACGACAACGCAACATGTCATCGAACCACTTGCTGTTCAGGATTGTCTAGACAGCGAGGGTATTCAACGTCTCGTATGGCCAGCGCGTTCTCCAGATCTAAACCCCATTGAAAATGTGTGGGATGCTTTGGGGAGGCAAGTTGCTGGTCGAAACTATCCTCCGACAATCAAGAACACTCTCATCCGTGCACTCACAGAGGAATGGGATAAATTGCCACAACAGCTGCTGGATAATGTTGTGCAAAGTATGGTACGACGTGTGGAATGTTGCATCACACTCCACGGTGGACATATCCCGTACTGATACCTTTCTTTAAGGTGCCTGCTGAATTTTAGATGCATTGTTCCATTTCTCCGTACGCAGATCAAATGAACATTTTTTTTTCTTTCAGATGTTTCACAGCTTTTGTACTTTCCAGAACAATAAATACTCTTTATTCTAATGTCTGAACAGTGTGGCAACTATATTTTATCCTACTAGGCCTCATGTCTCGCTTAATGTTATGCTACATAGCAATTTGTGATCCGTCCTTAGCAATTGTCCAGCAGTGTATTATATGTATCCTTCTGTTGCTTTTTTGTGTGGTGGATGGCTGTCTTTTGAGCCTTTTCTTAGCTTTGGTTTTAGTTTTGAGCATAGCTTTCTCTTATTTTTTAAGAGCTTACTTTCAAGTTTGTTTTTTTAAAAATTAACTTGTTTCTGTTTTGCTTTTGTACACTCACTTTTGACTTGGTATCAATTTCTGGATTAATTACAGAAATCTCTATTTATTTTGACTTTACTCTTATGAGCTTACTTTCAAATTTGTTTTTTATAAACTAACTTGTTTCTGTTTTGCTTTGACACCCTCCTTTTAACTGGGTATCAATTTCTGGATTTTTTTACAGAAATCTCTATCTATTTTGACCTTACTTTTAAGAGTTTACTTTCAAGTTTGTCTTTATAAATTAACTTGTTTCTGTTTTGCTTTGGTACACTCTTTTGACTGGGTATCTACTTCTGTATTTTACAGAAATATATCTATTTTGACTTGTTAGTTATTAGGATGAGGGGATTTCATAACTCTCCCTCTTTATCACATTTCTCAAAATATTAATAAATGTTACACTAAGAGTCCTGCTATATACATGGAATTATTGATAATTTATCTTCTTATAATTTTGATAACACTCAATCTTATAATAGTCTTAAGTTAAAATTCAATAAATGTAGAGATAGCAGATGTAAGACATGTACTATGTTAAATATGGATCAATATGATTGTGATTTTAAATTTAACCTTTGTAAAACCTTTAATTGTATTTATCTTTTAAATTGTAAAGTATGTCATTATAAATGTATTGGACAGACCTCCAATACTATTAACTTAAGGATTAATCAGCATAGACATGATGTTAAATTCTTTAATAATTCCAATAATTCTAATAAAATTGAACTTAGACACTTTTATATGCATGATTTCAAAAATGTTGAACTGTCTATCACATTAAAATTACTCCAATTACTAAGCACAGATTATGGTGGGAATGTCACTCTTTATTAGGAGTTTTAATACAATCTATCCATATGGCCTTAATGTTTTGTATTTTGCTAAAAATACTTTGCAAATGATGTTACAGAATAATAATAAAGAATTTTTTTATAATGCCAATAAATTAAACAATAATTCTAAAAGAAAATCTAGAAGTAATAGAACTAAAAGGAAAAATAGAGATAAAAATTCATTAAATGACAATATTAGAGTTCTTATTGATGATTTTGAAAAAAACTTTAATATCAAGAAGATCAAATACTTCATGTTTGGTCTTAATAAACATGAAATTGCATTGTTCTATGAAACCTTAAATAATGATTCCTTAAAGGTTTGTCATGCAGTACACATTATTAAAGACATTCTTAACTATCTAGTTAATAAATTCAATATTAATGTTGAGAAAATTAATGAACTTTTTACAGAGTACTGCACTTTATTATTCATGAATAAAACTTTTGACAAAATTAACTTTTCTAATGTATTTAATAGACATTTGTCACTTTTTCCGGTTAGAAAGGTGGTTGTAAAGAAAGCTTTTAAATGTAACAAAACAATGGGCAGATTTATCTTTAATTACAACAATAGTTCGCCCTCTATTAATATAGAAGATTGTATATGTAAAAACTATAATGATTTTATTGATGGTCATCATAAACATGTAGTTACTGGCAACTTAGACATAATCAATGATAAAAATTTTTAAAAGATATAATGAATAAATGCACTAGTTTTAGATTAAATGTTTCTAATAACAACAATACTGTTAAAAAACAAATTATTTAAGATATAGATAATTTTATTACAAAATCTGCAATTAAATTTGGACTACCTATTGAGGCATTTGATGAGTATAAGTACAATATTTTAAAAGACCTTATGAATTTAAAATACCATTCTCAATATGAAACTACTTTTGAAGATATAAAACAGAAAATTTATGAATTACAAAAGAATTTTATCATAGTTTACATTGATAAAGTACCTGGTAACTATGCTGTGATTGGTAAGTATTTATATTATAATATTCTTTATGATCACTTTCTTAATAATGGTTCTTTTAAAAAATTAGATTTGTCACATAATGAAATTAGTAATCGTATTATTGCTATTTATAAAAAATTAGGTTATTGTATTCCTAAAATTAAGTATCCATATATTTTTTAACTCCAAAATTCCATAAAAGTCCGGTTAAATTTAGAACTGTGACAAATGGTTTTAGAACATATATTACTACTGCAGGCAAATTACTTCATAATATTATACAAAACTTTATTAATCAGCAATGTAATAAAGCTATAATTAAAAATAGTAAAGAGATTATAGATTTTTTAATAATAGAAATATTTATTCAGTTCATAGTTATGACTTTGAAGATCTTTTCAATTCCATTGATTTAAATGATATTATTAAAGTAATTTAGAAAACCACACAGTATGTATAACCTTAATATTAATTTTAACAAATTTAAAACTCTCATAGATTTTGTCTTAAAAGAAAATTACATCAATTTTTTTTAATGGTTCTTTATATAAACAAGAGAAAGGACTCCCACAAGGGGGCCCAGCTAGTAATAGTTAGGCTAATCTTTATTTACATTTTTATGAATATAATTATGTTATTAAAAATGACTACTACATTTTTAGATATATTGATGATTTAATTATTTTTGGTAAAAATTATAACTTAAATCCCATTATTAATTTTTATCCGTCCTACTTAAACTTAGTTAAAATTAATAATAATCCAATCAAAACAAATTACCTAGATGTATCACTGTATATTAAGGATTTGAAACTACATAGTAATATTTATGATAAAAGAGATGCCTTTAATTTTAATATCATCAAAGTACCTTACTGGAATTCTAATTTATCAATATCTATATATAGAAATATTATTTTTAACTATATTTATCGCAATAATGTATTAGCGATAAAGCTAATATTTTTTTAAATCTTAAAAAAAATTTTAATCACTGTATTGAACATGGAT